>JBBPBX010012739.1:32962-47558 GCA_038048925.1 Garcialebias charrua | reverse complement strand
GATAATATATATATATATATATATATATGTTGAGCCATTTTATGAAAAGTACAAAAATCATGTCTGTGAAGCTTTAAGATGACTTACCGAAAGCCGTCTGTGCGCGCTGCCATCAGCTGCTCCCTTTAGCCCGAATCCGAGGCTAATGATAGCTCTTCCTCCTCCGCCCGCTTAGCTCCGCTCGTTGCATGCGCGCGGAGCTTTGGGAGCGATCGTTGCTCTGGATCGTTGCTCCAGTCTAGACATATACACAAAGTTCACCGAGTGTTTCCAGTTAATTTATCTGTATGAGGTAACCTCTGACTGGACCCACGGTCCTCAAAAGCTCGCAGTTCCCAGCAGCTCACGCCCGCAGATGGTCCCTTTGCCGGCGGTCTGCTCGTTTTCCGTCTGCCGGCTGCTCGTTGGGAGCGATTGCTAATACGCTAAAAATTGAACTAAAACGTAAATATAACAATTATACTTTATTTATAAAGCCATTTAAAACAACCACAGCTGCAACAAAGTGCTGTACACATGAAATTAAGAACATTTAAACAAAAGATGAGATGAAATCAGGAAAAACAACCGTCACATCTTTTATACTGAAGTGGGTTGAGCCTAACCAGGGGTTGCTAGGTGAGGGGCTGGACTCAAGGTGGGGGGGGATTGTCCTACAGCTTGTGACGTCACAAACCGCAGTATTTGAAAACGAGACATTTATATCCCTGGAAAATAAATCTACTTAGAGTAAATATACCACTGGGTGCATTTCTTTGGCCCTAGGACTGTTTTTTTAAGAAGTAAATACCCAAAGTAGAGTTTATTATTATTAAAAAAAACATTAAAAAGTGATTTTTGCAAATGTGGTCCCCTTTAATACAGTGACTCCAACTCCAAGAATTGCATGTCAGAAAGTGTCTCAGGATCTATGTAATTGATTCCAACTTTAACACTAACCTTAAAATGGTTTTCCCAAAACAATATGACAAATTCATGAAACTGTGTCAAGTTCTATGAAAAGGGTTTAAAGTATTATTAATACCTTTAAGGTAGAAGCATCCAACACTAATGAATAGTCCAACTTAGGCAACTTACCATGCTGTTATAATTTTTAATTTTCAAATTAAAACCAGTGTACATTTAGAAACAAAATTAAAATCAGTCCTATTTACATGAAGACAACAAAGGAGATGGTCATGGATTTCAGACAGAGCAAACACACCTAAACACACACCTCCCTCCTTTTTTTTAATCATTGAATGATAACAGAATGATAACCTCAGCTGGAGCAACAACACCACCAGCCTGATCAAGAAAAGTCATCAGAGACTCTACTTCCTCAGACGGCTGAGACGAGCTGGTCTGAGAAGTTCAGTCCTCACCTCCTTCTACAGATGTGCAGTGGAGAGCATCCTGTGCTCCAGCATCAACGTGTGGCATGGAGGCTGCACAGCTGCAGAAAGAAAAGCTCTGCAGAGAGTGGTGAAGGCTGCACAGAAGATGTTGGAGTCAGTCTCCCCACCATCACAGACATCTACACCTCCAGATACAAGAAGAGGGCCACCTGCATCATGAAGGACCCCACACATCCAGCATACACTTTTCCCCACTCCCCTCAGGACGGAGGCTGAGGAGCATTAAGTGTAGAACCACTAGACTGAGGAACAGCTTCTACCCTGAGGCTGTTAGACTCATGTATCTTCTCAAAACCCCACTTCAAATATCCAAAACTATCACGTATAATCTTCATTAGAGCTCTTCAGACAGAATAAAGTTTCAGAAGTCTGAATGTTTTCCTCTGGTTTGTTCAAGCTGCTCGGAGTGACGGCACAGCGACCTCCTGCTTCTGTCACTATAAATGCAGGTCAGAGGTGCAACCAGGGAGGTGGCAGAGGAGGCCAGGGGTGGGAGTGATGCTGGTTTAAGAGAGGAGCAGGCTGGGTGTGGCTGGGACTCCATGGTCCCATGTCTGGAAGGTGAAGCATGGCTTGGCACCTGCAGGTGAGAGTCTGATTGGTTCGTTGAGGAAGGGAGGTGAAGCGGAGGTGGGACTAGTGTGACGAGGGGAGAGTGTTCCTGTGAAGCTGGGAGTGTGAGGACGGGCAGTCTGAAAGCTCTTCATCAGAAGCAGACCCTCCAGGTGTTGAACACCTCAGCATCTCCATCAGTGAGAGGACCGGCTGTGCGTTCTCTCCTTTGAACCGCATGTCCATCTCTCTGCTCAACCGGATGATGCAGCTCACCTTTATTTCCTCACCTGCTCAAACCCTGACCACCTCCGTCCTCCTTCAGTCTCGTCTCCCTCACGCCCTCCTCGTGTACTCTGTTCAGAGAAGCCAGGTTCTGGATGGCCAGCCGAGGTTCTGATGAAATCCTGCCTCTGGAAGCTGGAGAGCCACGTGGGCTCAATGAGCTCAGCTCACAGGACGAACGTCTGCTGCTGCTGCCACTTTTAGGTTTGTCTGCAGAAGTAGACAAGAGTCAAAATCACATCAACACTTCACCTGTGTGTGTTCATTTGTGGTGTTAGTAAAATATCTCATGAAACAGAGAATTTAATGAAAGCCTAGTGGAGTACATAAAACTGATTATTCAGTAATCATCCCACAGCATGGTTGTTCCTCTCTTCTCAGGTGTTACCCTACATCAGTTGATGCTTGTTGTCATTTGTATTACTCTTCCACACACAGATAAGAGTCAAAGCCCACCTGTGGGAGTAGCTCAAACTCACATCATATCTGAAGTGATTAAACGTGATGTTGATAGACTCACTTGTTCCTCAGAAGTTGAAGATGTTTTCTCCCTCGGTCGAGTTAGGTGAGCCCGTCTCCAGGATGATCTCAGATGGCGACATGCAAGACGCTGGCGAGGAGTTCAAGGACAGGGGGACGTTCAGGTAACACCTGGTCACTGGGCTTACACTTGTACCCATCTCTGTGGCGATGATGATGATGTCACGGCCCCTGGCCTGGCAGGCATCCAGTAACACCTGCGGTGGAGAAGTGAAGGTGGAGTGCTAATCTCATTTAACCAGGCTTGGAAAGGCTCTGAAGGTGCCTCCATATGGGTTTTAATTATATCAGTTTTCAGTTTGACCATTCGTGGTCACAGTTTGAAGAGATTAACTGTGGTGTTCCTCAAGGTTCAGTGTTTGATCCTCAAGTTTTTATTTAATTTTAGATGGATTATGAAGTCAAATGGACTGACATTTAAAGTGGTAGGTAAATAAAATTATTACAAAGCTGGAAATAAAGCCTTGCCTATGTATTTGCAGAAGTTTGTTGTGTAAATATTCATTGATAAAGAACATAGAGAAGAGAACTGAACGCTAAAATTGTATTCACATTAACTACTACAAAGCAGATCTCAGTGTAAGAAGTAAAATAACAGAATGAGCTGGATGATGATCCTTCCAACCATCATGACTAACCTGCACCGTGGGTTGGTGCTGTGCATTGATGGCGTAGACCAAAGCCGAAGCTCCAGAGCAGTCTTCCACGCAGGGGTCGGCTCCTGCAGCCACGAGGGTTTGTGCCACCTGAACTCCAGCTCGCTCCACACAGGCGCACATCAGAGGCGTACGGCCCGTATGGTCCTATGCATTTGGGTCTGCCTGATTGGAACAAAACACTGTAGCTTGATAGAGTCCCTCTGAAAAAAATGGCCACTTCAAATGAGCTATTTAGAAAAAGACAGGCAGAGTTCTCAGANCTCACCTCATCACCAGACGAGGAGCACCTCAAAGTGACCGCAGCAGAAGTGAGAGGCAGTCTCAGAAGGATCAACCCTCATAAAGCTACGGGTCCAGACAACATCCCAGGGAAAGTTCTGAAGGAATGTGCGGACCAGCTCTGTGAGGTGCTGGCTGACATCTTCACCACCTCACTTGCACTGGAGTCAGTTCCCACCTGCCTGAAGACCGCCACCATCATCCCAGTCCCAAAAAGCTCCACAGTGACTGGTCTGAATGACTACAGACCGGTGGCTCTCACCCCGATAGTCGCTAAATGTTTTGAGAAACTGGTCATGTCCCACATCAAGACAGCCGTCAACATCAACGAGGACCCTCATCAATATGCATACCGTGAGAACCGATCAACAGAGGACGCCATCTCCTCCGTGGTCCACACTGCTCTCACCCACCTGGATCAGAAGGACTCATACGTGCGTCTGCTCTTTGTGGACTTCACATCTGCCTTCAACACCATGATCCCCCAAACTCTGATAGACAAACTATCCACACTTGGACTAAGCCCCTCTATTTGTAACTGGGTCTTAGACTTCTTAACAGACAGACCACAGTCCGTGAAGATCCACAACTTCTCCTCCTCCACCATCACCCTCAGCACTGGCTCTCCTCAGGGATGTGTGCTGAGCCCTCTTCTGTTCACTCTGCTCACATATGATTGTACAGCCACACATCCAGGCTGTCATATTGTTAAGTTTGCAGATGATACAGCTGTGGTGGGATGCATCACAGATAATGATGAATCCAGCTACAGACAGGAGGTGGAACATCTGGAGAGCTGGTGCAAAGAGAACAACCTTCACATGAATGTGAAGAAGACGAAGGAGATGATTGTGGACTTCAGAAGGAACAAACACACCCACACCCCACTGTATATAGGTGGATCTGCGGTGGAGGTGGTCTCCAGCTACAAATACCTGGGTGTACACATGAATGATAACCTCAGCTGGAGCAACAACACCACCAGCCTGATCAAGAAAGGTCATCAGAGACTCTACTTCCTCAGACGGCTGAGACGAGCCGGTCTGAGAAGCCCAGTCCTCACCTCGTTCTACAGGTGTGCAGTGGAGAGCGTCCTGTGCTCCAGCATCAACGTGTGGCATGGAGGCTGCACAGTTGCAGAGAGAAAAGCTCTGCAGAGAGTGGTGAAGGCTGCACAGAAGTCTGTGGGAGTCAGTCTCCCCACCATCACAGACATTTACACCTCCAGATGCAGAAAAAGAGCCACCTGCATCATGAAAGACCTCACTCACCCAGCACACTCACTCTTTGCACCACTCCCCTCGGGACGGAGGTTGAGGAGCATCAAATGTAGAACCACTAGACTGAGGAACAGCTTCTACCCTGAGGCTGTCAGACTCATGAATAAATAAATAATAAGAATAAACACTGCAAAATGTCACATCATACTGATACTGATCTGTTTCTTGTTGCTGCGTTCATCTGTGACCATCTGCTCATGTTCGTGCTGCTGTTTATAATGATGTTTTTCTACTACATTAGGGCTTAGTGTATTACTAGCTGATGTCTCTCTTAGTTAATCCTAGATGTTATTATTGTTTTTCTCTTGCATTTGTTGTTGGATGTAACTGGGACCCTGTGTACATAATCTCGTTTTCAACACATGTACTACATGCGGTGCAAATGACAATAAATTCTCTCTGACTCTGACTCTGACTCTTACCATCTTGGCTTCTGAGAGACACTGACACTCTGAGAAGCTCTTTTTATACCCAATCATGTTGTCAATTGATCTAATTAGTGTTAATTGGTCTTCCAGCTGTTCGTCATATGCTCAATTTCCTTTTTCCAGCCACTTATTGCTACTTGTCCAAACTTTTTGGGGATTTGTTGACACTGAAATTTTGAATCGACATATTTTTCCTTTAAAATGTTACATTTACACAGATTAAAAACTTTATCCATGTCCTATTGCGAATAAAATGTTGACATTTGCCATCTCCACATCATCGCATTCAGTTTTTATTCACAATTTGTTTAGAGTCCCAACTTTTTTGGAATCTGGTTTGTAGTTACTGATCTGAGTATCATAAAATGTGAATTTAAGCAAGTCACATATTCAAAAATCACTTTCTTCAAAAAGATATTTCTCAATTAAAAAGTACCGGTAATACTGTTAAAATCAAAATACACATTAGCTTAAAAAGTAAAGTTATCTAAAACGCAACATAACCTTATGGTTGCACTTATTATTGTTATATATCTGTACAGAAAGCACACACAGGCCTGAACTCAGAACGTCACGTGTTCATGTTTACGTTAGCTAACATAACATTTAGCAAGTGAACTTTAGCCACTAACATTGGACTTTCATAAACAAGTCATTAAATAATTACAGCGGTGTACAAATACAATAAGAATAATTAATTATTAAAATGACAGTGACCTCTGGTAGTTCCGTTTGACCGGTCTGCCGTGGCTCTCCTGCCGCCGAGCTGCAGCTTTCACGCCCGCTCGCGTGCTTCCCTCCTCGCCTGCTTCTCCGGACCGCTCCGTGGACTTTTGCCCCGTAACGGGCTCAAACAGCGACGATATTCCGTCAACTATCCATCCATACATCCCAGACACATACGAGAAAATTGTAAGGTGGTCTTCCGCACGGGCCAGGACTATTTTCTCTGGAAATTAAAAACCCAAACAGCGATCTACGACACAACGTTTCTTTAGCTTAGCATAAATGTGTTGAAGTGACCGGAAGTGCGTCACTACGTAAACACGAGGTGCGACTGTCCCTACGTGGAAACATGAAAGCCGAAGAGCGGATGATGACGTCATGCTGCCGTTTGATTTCCCATCATGCATCACGTTCTTCAACTGCTAAAATAGCTAAAAATAAACAAAAAACAAGAATTTAAGCTGTGCAAAACTATTCAGTCTTTCTGTTTTTTATATTTTATGCAGATTATATTGAATTTGAAGCCAGAATTTTTCCACATTGCAACCGTGAGTGAAAACTGTAGTCGTTCAGACCCCACATAAAAGACGGTGAGCGTCGTTGAGTCGGTGAGATAGCATCTTGTGTGGGCGCCTCAAGCATCCAGTACACTGTAGGGTGGGGCAACTGCTTGGGAGGCATGGAGGCATCCTGTGTTGTGTGCCGTTGTTCACTAGGCAATAGGCCTAGTAAAATGAATACATGAAAATACTGTACAGTAGGTAAAAAAAAGAAAAATGCCTGCAGGTAAAAACAAACCTTACAAAATAAGGTAAAAACAAACAATAATAATAAAATACACTGTGAAAAAGAAACTACAACACCTGCGTTGTTATAAACAATGGCATGTTAGAAGCATAGTTGAGGCCTGGCCTAACCTTGCATCTGTTCGCTGTGTTCATGAGGTGGTTGGAGTACCAGTCATATGACAGTGTCTGCCTTGTTCATGAGGTGGTTAATGACGTCGTGCCTGCCTTGTTCATGAGGTGGTTTCAAGCACAGTCTACATGACAGGTCTGTAAAGTGGACATGGTGGAGTAGATGTAGGGTCCCAAAAGGATGCAGGATGCTATCTGCATTTTTTTTGTGGACAAAACAATTGTCAATTACTCTGCTGCTTGACCTTGATGTATTTTTTTCCATACACAATACACTTTTTTATCACCATAAAATTTATAATTATAATTTATAATCACATAAACTGTGCACAGTTACTCTTTTATGATAATACATTTGCACAGCTTCGTTCATAAATCAGACTCATAGACTGTTATTGTGCACTGGTGATATGAACAAGTCTGTTTGTATTGTGATTCCGGATAATTAAAGAGTGAAAATCTATTTGAGCGCACATAATACATAGTTCCCATGTGATGTAACATCTGTGGCATTTCCGGGTAGTCCTTCATGCGTAGAGGCGGAACAAAGCTACGAGAGCAGCAGTTACAGCACAGTCTCCTGACTGTGTATTTTTCATGTTTTTTTTTGTTTGTTTATTTCTAATTAGGTTTTTAGGTCAATAACAAAGTAAACGAATCCCAGGATAAAATACATAATACACTTGTTTCCAGAATTGCATGTACTGTATATATGTATACTGTGTATATGTATACTGTGTATATGTATATATGTGTCATGCTAAAGCCAGCATACAGGCCACTGGTGAAAGTCACAAAACAGTCTGCAAGCAGATACGAGTGTGGCCAGAGGGGTCTTCAGAGGCACTCCAGGACTGTTTTGACACCACAGATTGGGGTATGTTCAAAGAAGCTGCTACCACAAACAACAACACATGTCTCCAGGAGTACTCAGACACTGTATGTTCATACATCACCAAGTGCATTGATGATGTAACCAACCTTAAAACCATCACTGTTCGGGCTAATCAGAAGCCATGGCTGACAGCAGAGGTTTACAGACTCCTGAAAGCCAGGAATGCTGCCTTCAAAGCGGGAGATCAGGTGGGCCTGAGGGCAGCCAGAAAGAACCTGGACTGGGGCATCAGGGAGGCCAAGAAGCAGTATTCCAGGAAAATAGCTCACCGTTTCAAGGACAGCAAGGATACACGCAGTCTGTGGCAGGGAATACAGACCATCACAAACTACAAACCATCCCCCCAGACCTGTGACAGCACAGCCTCTGCGCTGAATGAACTGAATGACTTCTTTGCTCGGTTCGAGGCAAGTAACAGCACACCTGCACATAAACTCCCCCCCTCTCCTGATGGCCAGGTGCTGGCGCTGTCCTCAGACAGCGTAAGGCGATCATTCATCAAGATTAACGCCCGGAAGGCCTCTGGTCCTGACAACATACCTGGTCGTGTGCTGAAGGACTGTGCAGGGGAACTCGCAGCGGTCTTCACGGACATCTTCAACATCTCACTGAGCCAGGCCATCGTCCCCACCTGTTTCAAAGCCACCACCATCATCCCTGTCCCAAAGAAGGCAACGCCCGCATGCCTCAATGACTATCGCCCAGTAGCACTCACCCCCATCCTGATGAAGTGCTTTGAACGGCTAGTCATGAAAAGCATCACATCTGTCCTCCCTGCCTCCCTGGATCCCTTCCAATTTGCATACCGACCTAATCGCTCAACCGACGATGCCATCTCCTCTGCCCTCCACACAGCTCTCACACATCTGGACACGAAGGACTCTTATGTTAGAATGCTGTTCATCGACTTCAGCTCAGCATTCAACACCATCATCCCCCAACAGCTCATCCTTAAACTGGACAGTCTGGGGCTGAACACCTCAATGTGTAACTGGCTGCTAGACTTCCTGACCGGGAGACCACAGACAGTACGGGTCGGGAGTAACACATCTAGCACCATCACATTGAACACAGGGGCCCCACAAGGATGTGTGCTGAGCCCCCTTCTATTCACCCTGCTAACACACGACTGCACACCATCGTACAGCTCCAACCACTTCATCAAGTTTGCGGACGACACAACAGTGGTAGGTCTCATCAGCAACAACGATGAGACGGACTACAGGAACGAGGTGAGCCGCCTGGCCTTGTGGTGCGGACACAACAATCTCACTCTCAACGTGGAGAAGACAAAGGAGATTGTTGTGGACTTCAGGAAGAGGGATGCCCAACATGCCCCTCTGACCATCAACAGCACCGCAGTGGAGAGAGTAGACAGCACCAAGTTCCTGGGAGTGCATGTCTCAGAGGACCTGTCCTGGAGCAGGAACACTGCATCACTGGCAAAGAAGGCTCACCAGCGTCTCTACTTTCTCCGCAAGCTGAAAAGGGCTGGAGCTTCAACCCCCATCATGTGCACCTTCTACAGAGGTGCCATAGAAAGTGTCCTGACCAGCTGCATCACTGTGTGGTTTGGTGCATGTACTGCATCCTGCCGCAAGAGCCTCCAGCGCATTGTGAGAGCAGCTGAGAAGATCGTCGGCACCTCCTTCCCCTCACTGCAGGACTTACACAGCAACCGCCTCACTCGGAAAGCCCTCTGCATGGCAGGTGATCCCACACACCCACTACACAGCTGCTTCAGACTGCTGCCATCAGGGAGGAGACTGAGAAGTCTCCAGGCTCGAACCAGCAGACTGAGAGACAGCTCTGTTCATCAGGCAGTCAGGATGCTAAACACTCTGCCTGCTCTGCCTCCCCTCCCATTTGAACTGCCTTAACACAAAAAACTTTCTCACACATTACCACACAACACAAAGATTTTAACACTGGACTCTGTGTCATCAAACGGGTTATTCACTAAACTCTCGGTCATGTGCTCATTCAGTTTGCACTACTTCTCATATTTGCACTAATGTTTGTATTACATCACTGCCTATAGTCATAATACTGTTTACATTCTCTGTTTACATTTATTAATACTGTTTACATTTATTACTACTGCTTACATTTATTACTACTGTTTACATTTACACTACTTTTATATCTACACCACTGCTGATACATATACAGTATTCTCTGACCAGCCTTATTTAAGGATGCCCAATGTGCCTTACTGCATATGCCACTTTTGCCTCTATAACAACATCAACTACTACCTCATACATATACTGTGTACATTAACTCATATGCTGCTTTGCCACTTTGCAAATGTCAATGCTAGAACCTTTAGTTTATTTTATAGTTATACTTTTTATACTTTTTCTATACTAGTATGCAAAAACTCAGGACAGTATTATGTTCATTAAATGTTTAGTGTTTTAGTTTTAGAGTTGGTGTAAATTTTCATACTCTTGTACCACTATGCAAAAACTCAGAACAGTGTTACAGCTTTACTATTTTATGCTTGTCTATTATTATATGTTTCAGTGTTTCAATGTTTAAATAGTTTCAATTCTGTGTATGTCCTGTACATATTGCAGTTCTGACAATAAAGTTGACTACTGTAACTGGTTAACACAAACCCAGTTTCTTCATATACTTGGCAATTTAAAAAAACAAATGGATTGACAGTGAAGAGATCTCTGAGCGGTATGATGGAGAAATACCAAACTGACCTTATTTATCCCAGTTTATGGTTATAGTTGTAGCCTATTTCAAAATCATTTGTTGCATGTGAAAAATATATGTTTTACCCATTAATAAATGAACCAAAAACAATCAAAATGTAAGTATTTAAGACCGAAAAGCACCATTGTTCAGTTTTGAATGCGTTTAATACAGTGACTCCAACTCCAAGTATTGCATGTCAGAAAGTGTCTCAGGATTTATGTAATTGATTCCAACTTTAACACTAACCTTAAAATGGTTTTCCCAAAACAATCTACGACAAATTCATGAAACTGTGTCAAGTTTTATGAAAAGGGTTTAAAGTATTATTAATACCTTTAAGGTAGAAGCACCCAACACTAATGAATAGTCCAACTTAGGCAACTTACCATGCTGTTATAATTTTTAATTTTCAAATTAAAACCAGTGTACATTTAGAAACAAAATTAAAATCAGTCCTATTTACATGAAGACAACGAAGGAGAGGGTCATGGATTTCAGACAGAGCAAACACACCTAAACACACACCTCCCCTTTTCTTTTTGTACACAGGAGGATCTGCAGTGGAAGTGGTCTCCAGCTACAAGTACTTGGGTGTACACATGAATGATAACCTCAGCTGGAGCAACAACACCACCAGCCTGATCAAGAAAGGTCATCAGAGACTCTACTTCCTCAGACGGCTGAGACGAGCTGGTCTGAGAAGCTCAGTCCTCACCTCCTTCTACAGGTGTGCAGTGGAGAGCATCCTGTGCTCCAGCATCAACGTGTGGCATGGAGGCTGCACAGCTGCAGAAAGAAAAGCTCTGCAGAGAGTGGTGAAGGCTGCACAGAAGATGTTGGAGTCAGTCTCCCCACCATCACAGACATCTACACCTCCAGATACAAGAAGAGAGCCACCTGCATCATGAAGGACCACACACATCCAGCATACGCACTTTTCCCCACTCCCCTCAGGAAGGAGGTTGAGGAGCATTAAGTGTAGAACCACTAGACTGAGGAACAGCTTCTACCCTGAGGCTGTTAGACTCATGAATCTCTAACCAGGAAAATCACTGTAATGACACTTTAACTTGTGATATGTTACATATTCGTGCTGCTCATCATCTCATGCTGCTGTCTCATCTACTCACCACACGTTCAGGCTGTTGTTGTTACACTGAATTATTTTACATAGTTGGTGTTTAGCATAGATCCAAGATATCTTAGTGTATTGTTTGGCGTTTGTTTAGTGCATATCTTAGATCAGAGGCGTCAAACTCAGTTACAAAAGGGGCCAAAATTAAAACCTTTTTCAAACTAAGGGCCAATTTCAGAAACTGCATTAACTCTAATCAGATACCAGACAACTTTTCTTGGTGAGAATTTCCTCAACAAGAGTTTGATTGGTCTCATTTGATGTTCTCTGTTGTGCTTTCATCATAATCAAAGATTACTGAAAATTTTCACAAGATAGAAGAAGTATTTTATGTTTCACACATCATCTTGGTGGCCAGATAAATGTCAGCAAGGGCCACATTTGGCCCCCGGGCCATGAGTTTGACAGATATGTCTTAAAACCTTACATACAGTTTCTTTTTATACTTTATAGTTTGCTATTTTGGGGTGTAACTGGGATAAATAAATGATGCAAAACTTCAGAAAATAAAGCGACATTTACAGTTCAGAAAAATATTTATTTTTACAGCATTTTGTGAACGAACTTCAACATAGCAAGACATAGAATAGAAAATTACATTCAAATGTATTTTAAAATACTTTATACATTAATAAAAAAAACATCACATGAAAACAAGTGTGATGTGAACTTTCTATCAAGAAGGCAAGGCTTGGTCAGCTCAGGTTAAAATATTAAATTTAGTCTTTCAGTGGTTGAGATATCTTCAGGTCAGACGAACCTAAACGGATTCAAACACAGAAAAATATTAAATCAACAATTTACCCCCAGGTGTCATTTGTAAATATTAATAAAGCTACAGTGACAATCAAAATGACAGTGAGCAATCGTGTGCACTAAAGCTTGTGTTGAACCATTTTTTGTGTATACGAGCTGGATGATAAGTGGTTATACATTATAAAAAGGATTGAATTGTAATTCTGCACACCTTGTCTGGCTCCCCCCAGACGCTGCTGCACTTTCTCTAGATGATGGATGTATTCTGTTAGGGATCGCTCTGGATCCTGAGCTGTTCCACTGGAATGTACCGAGGCCAGCGTGGAGCTGGAGTGCGACCTGAAGGGAGAAGAAAACTCACTGAAGGAGGGATGCAACTAAACTCTCAATGAATCAGTCTGATGAAATGTGGACAAACCTCGTGTGCACCCTGAAAGATGACTTGCTGGGTGGAACAAGAGATGACACAGTGCCTTTCTGGGCACCGTTGTCTCTGTTTTGTGTTGAGTCATCAGAGTACGATCTCGGCTGCTGCTGCCTTAAAAACTTCAGCTTTAAATCCTGCTAAAGACATGGCAATAAAAATACTGACTCCTTCATACACAGTAAAATGATTTCTAAAAGTCCAATAAACAGAACTGGCCAGGAACATGTCCATTAGTCTTCCCAGATAAAGGAAATCTTCTAATTGCTCTTTGCCATTTCCTGGTCAGGAACCTCATTCAAAAAACAAAAAAGTTTAAAGTTTGTTTGATTTATACACAAAGTCAAGCTTGCGAGTGTTTATGTTCTAATGCTACCTTGACACTGCAATGACAACTCGAACAATGGCCCTGAATCGCCCGAGGGGTTTGCGCTGAGCTGTGAGAGGGGTTGAGGGTGTTGCTCCCATGCGAGCAATGAGACACAGAGTCGCCTGCTCACAGTCCTGGAATCCTCCCAGCAGCAGCAGCAGGTAACGCTTCTGGTACACCAGAGCTTTCCTGAAGCTCTCCGCACGCAGGTAGCGCTCGTAGTACCTCTGCAGCTGCAACAAGAACCACAAGCTGGAAGGTTAGTACTCTCTTACACCCAAATACATTTAAAGACGTTCACCATACACTGTAACTGAATGACATTTGTCAAACTGTCAGAAGAAACATCTTGTTTTATAAGATGCAACACAAAGTTAAAAATAAAACTAGGCCTGTCACGATAAACAATAAATCAATTAAACACATGATAAATGAAAATGATCAACCTCATTTTAATTTATCAACTTTATCGTTTCTTCATGTCTCTCTCCTGAAGACACTGAATGACAAAAAGCTCAACTCCATTGCTCTTCATTGACCTCTCCGTTTCTCTTTTCTCTAAAATGCATTTTAACTTTTGGATGGTTAAAAGCAGCTAAGCTGAGAAGCTAAGCTAACAGGCCGACCTCAGGGAAAAAAAACCTCTGTCTTGTTGAAGAGCCTAAATTCACAGTTGAAACCCGTGACT
This sequence comes from Garcialebias charrua, assembly GCA_038048925.1. Taxonomy (NCBI): domain Eukaryota; kingdom Metazoa; phylum Chordata; class Actinopteri; order Cyprinodontiformes; family Rivulidae; genus Garcialebias; species Garcialebias charrua. Next base: position 33,515 of record JBBPBX010012739.1, on the reverse strand, counting down.
TCTTGTAAAAAGTTGTTTTTCTGCTAAAAGAAGCTGAGAACTTGTTTACTGATTTTTTTATTATTATTAAAAGCTTTGTGTAAAAAAGTTATGCTAAGAGCTCAAACCACACGAGCGTCCACCATTTTGAGAACAGGAAAAAATAAAGAGAGGTCAAGGGGCCTCCCTCCCATTTTTCTTAAAGAGACACTGCTTGCTCCCTCACTATCCATCCTAACCCCAGTCACGGCATAACTTGTGGTGTGTTTGAGCAACACATCTCATCCCAAATGCTCCCCGGCGCGCTTTCTATAGCTGCCCGCTGCCACCTGGTGGTGATTGGGTTAAATGCAGAGTCAAATTTTGTCTTGTATGGAAACATACACAGATGACAAAAATATGACATTATTGTTTGGTTCAAAAAGTCTTATACTGTCATCTAGTGGTCAAAAAAAGGTACTACACATAACATTAGCCAACATTTCTTTTCACAATAATTTCTGAGACAATAACAATAACACAGCAAACTTTGTTATGGTGACAGGCCTAATTAAAACTGAATGGTGCAGGCACG
>JBBPBX010012739.1:13912-31309 GCA_038048925.1 Garcialebias charrua | reverse complement strand
CTGTACTGTATATGAACAACAATCATTCAGGAAGTGTTTAGAATACTTGATGCATCATTTTACCTCTCGTCTTTCCTCTTCCTCTCTCTCTTTACGGACAACCAGAGCTCTCTCTTGCTTCAGGTCTTGTTGAAGCTCCTCAACTCTCGTCTGTTCCCTCCTCAAAGCTTCCTCACACTCCTCCACAGTCAGCCTGAATAAATAACAAGCAGTTGTTTCCACTTTTAAACACTGGAGAACAAAAAGGTTGTTCAAGTAAAATGTCGTCTTAAGGAGCTGCTACAATAGATCCAATAAACACAAATCACACAATCGATGGTTTCATGTTTACTCTGTCATATCACATGATTTGATCATTTCTGTCAAATACTGTTTTTACACACAGACTGAGATCAAATCAAAACTTATGGATTACTGAAAGTGAACTTAGTACACAGATTACAAACAGGTCCTGAAAACACTTTTCATCAAAATGTCCACTGACATTTATAAAGAAAAACATATATTTATTGACAAGTTTATCTGAAAAAACAAACATCGTGAAACTCAGGTTTTTTCAACTTCATTGCTTAAAAAAAAGATGAAAAAACTATGTATTTATAATAATAATAATCAATCAATCAATCAAACTTTATTTCAGACACAAAAAAGGTCCATAAAAATCCATTAAAAATCCATTAAAAAAACAATTAAAATAAAGTAATAATAATAATCATTTTATTTAAAAGCGCCTTTCAGGACAACCAAGGACACTTGGGTGTCTATTTAAAGTAGAGCTGTCATTTCTAACCCGGGCCCAAAGCCTGGCCCGTCCAGGCCATGTTAATGTGCTGGATGGATGCGATCCAATTACACGCAAAATGGCTTGCCATACAACCAGCAGCTGCACGCGGCCATGTACTGCGAGCTGACCGGCCTTGAAAGAGGTCAAAAGTTCAGTGAAGCTTCAGATGGGACTGACAGGCAGTGATCCATCGCTCAAATTAACGTTCATTCAGCCGCTGCACTCAGCGGACGCGCGCGGCCGATGATCCAAACAGGTGAGATCTCAAAGCAGACGTGTCAGAGCAGGGTCTGTGTCTGAATAATGCAGAATGCAAGCAGAAGCAGGGATTTAATGCTCTTTGAAGGTCATGAAAGGACAAACACCCACTCAGCTCTGATCTTCTGCCCCTTTTATTCAGCTGCTCGTCACCGCGGTAAAGTTAGTTTTACGTTGGACATTCAAGCTCTGTGGCTTCAGCGGTGTGTTCCTTTTGTTCGATCCGATGCAGGCAGTCTGATTTCTGTCAGCCATGCTCGAACAAGAGGCACAAACCGCTGAATCCTCGGAGCTCAAATGTCCAAAGTAAAACTAACTTCACCATGGTCCGAGCTTACGCTGACCATTAATATACTATAAGCAGTCAAAGCTTAATTAAAAATGTCGGGTGGGGGTTCAGAAATGATAGCTACAGGCTGGGTTTGATTGGATATTTTGGGTCTGAATGCAACTCTAATATAAAATAATATATGTTCAGTATGATAGTTAGTGCTGTTATTAAAAGTAAAATATACCTGAGTGAGAGAGTTTTGTTGTTTTGCTCTTGCAGAGCATTGTGGGCACATCTCAGCTGTTGCTGGCTCTCCTCCAGCTCTGCCTTCAGCTGCGATTCAGCCTGTCCACCAGTCTGAAGTTGACTTTGGTTCCAGTTATCATCGACGTTATCAGTCTTTGACAGAAATAATATCATTAGCACTGATTCAGTGGAACTTTAAACACAAAGTCAGCATTTCATGATAACCATCTTTTACCACCCAACATCCAGATACAAGGATGGACGCTCACTTGTCTCTGTGCCATCCGACAAAGCAGCTCTCTGAGAGCGATCACGGTCTCCTGCAGAGCTCTCTTCTCCTGCTGCCACGTCATGGGAGGGTCAGACGGTGGTGCGTCGCCTCTGTGCTCCATCGGAGCAGAGCTACCTTCAGAGTGATACTGCAGCCGACTCTGGGGGAACCCTTTCAGCTCAGAAATATTAGGTTGGGCTGAAGGAGCAGCTCGGCGCTGGCTCAGAGAGAGAATTCTGCAGCTTTCTTGATACACTTTTTTCAACAGACCCTGCAGAAAGAAGGAAGAGCTAAGCACCTCAGGCTTATCGTCATTTTGTCTACCTTTAATGAGTGAAAACACTAACCTGAAGTTCAGGTGACAACAATTCATCACTGTAGCTCATACTTCCTGCAGCACTGTCCGTGTTGACTGTGGGATTCATTCCTCTGCAGCGAAGGTACTCAATAAACTGAGCATCCAGTCGTTCAGTCTGTTCGAGCTCTGCTCTTAGTCGGGCACCCAGGTCAGAACTCACATCTGAACGACAACACAACAGAAAGTCTGTGGATAGTCCATGATCAAGTAAAACTCTGGAGCCTAACTGGTACAATAGGTGGAACAAACAGTGCAGTTTATGTGATGCTGACATCGTCTTTCTTGTCTCGTACATAAAATTTTAAAAACACAAACTGACTCAGTCCTGCTGGACTCTAACGCCAAAAATACACTACACGCGGCTCCGCTCCGCCCCGCTCCGCAGGTCGCAGCTGTGCGAGTCCAATTTCCACTACCTCCGCTCCGCTCAGGTCCGAGTGGATGCGCTGCTCCGAGACACATGCGCGGGAATTGCGAGATCGCGCGATAAATCAAGTGATAAATAAGTAAGTCAGAACAAAACAATTCACTCGGTGGAAGAAAGAGAACAACAGTAGAGACTGCTGCCTTGATATTCTCTCGTAAATGAGCTACAGGACATGGTTTGAGCAACAGGAAGTGATGTATTACATTTCAGAATAAAATACTTTATTTATTTCTTGTATTTCTTTTTATTTCTTGTATTGCGTTTGTAGGCGTAGTCATAAATGATAGTTTGACAGCATTTTTGTACAAATAAATCCGTATAGAGCTAGGATTAGTCCGCCCGTGGTGATTTTATTTTGTAAATACGGAAGTTGTGCTCGTTCCTTTTCCTGTTGGTGCGACGTAATCTTCAAAAGTTGACTCCGGCACAGCTCCGGCGTCCGTCAGAAATAGAAAATTTTCTAATTTTGACGGACTGCCGTCCGCTCGCCGCTGCTCGCCGCCGTGCGGAGCCAGTGTAAATTCTCTCATTGATTATAATGGGTGCGTATTTGCTGCGGAGGTCGGATCGGAGCGGGGAGGAGCTGCAACGCGTGTAGTGTATTTTTGGCGTAAAGAAACTGCATGAAGAGTAAAGACCCAACAAAACACTTTGTTGTAAACAACTCCAGCTGGATGACCTGGGCAGCAGTTCATCCAGCTGCCAGGAGGCAGAGATACTCACTGCTGCCGTAACCATCACTGGTGTTCCACTCCTGTGCTGACAGAGAAGAGGTGGAGCCAAGCGGAGATGACGGTGCCGTTAGGTCAAATTCTTCCAACTCGTGCACCTAAGAATTACATAAATGTAAATACCTAAGATAACGAAACAAGAAGCTTCACAGAAGTTCACAAATATACAAATCTATTGCATACTTTATCAGTCTCTGCTGAATTGAGTCCAGAGAAGTTGTCCGATCCCGACAAAGAGCCTGGGGAATGGCTGGTCTGTGAGCTGGGGTCTGGAGTGATGGTCCTTGAGTGTGGCGGCTCCAAAACAACTTTGGGAGAAGGTTTAACCTGCGGAGGTTCGAGGGCCGTGCTGCTGTTCATGCTGCTGAGCTCGAACAGACGAGAATCGAGGGCAGATGTCTGGAAGGGCTGTCGGATTCTGTCCTCAGAGCATTCGAGTCGTCTCAAGACCTCGGGAGAACTCAGAGGGGCTTCGTCACCAGAGACTGTCAGACCCTCCTGAAAGCCCCTGAGAGGAACATCTGATGGGGACATGACAACTTTTAGTTTCTCATTTAAACCACATAAAATTACTGTATTTTCCGCCGTACACGTTGCACCACCCTATAAGTCGCATCAGTCCAAATATGTCTAATAAAGTGGAAAAATACATAAATAAGTCGCTTCGCCGTATAATTTGCATCTATTATACATCATCAATGACAACCTGGAAACGTGGGCCGGTGTTGTGCCAAAAATCGATTGGCTGCCAAAGGGCGGCCGCAGGAGCGTGCACAGGACGATTTTAAGAAGAATTTAACAAGATAAACACTTACTTAATAAATGCACTTTAATGGTTAAATTAGTTGCATGTCACCAGGGCGGTGCAGTGAAATGAAGCTGATTTGACGGTAGCTCCAAGCAAGCTGGACCAAGGTGGCAGCCTATGGCAAGCCGATTGTGTCAGTAATAGCCACTTTTACCTATTACATGATACAACAGCATACCATACAACTCGAGTGCCATCTAGCGGCTAAAAATGGTAGTGTTCAATATTTTCAGTCAGAATGAATGAAAACAGTCATATCTCAGCCAAAAATTGGTTTATAAATATGAGAAAATATATATATATATGTTGTTTTGGCGTATAAGTCACAGAGCAAGGGAATTGCGCAAAAAAAATTGTGACTTATGGGCCGAAACATACGGTAAATTGTCTTCAGTGTTAAAGTATATTAAAAAAAAGTTTAAATATTCTTATATTTTTAAGTCATTCTCTGTATACGGACCAAAATGTGAATACAGTATGTTTAAAGGTTCAGTATGCAGTTTCTGTAGAACTGCAGCAGTTAGAAATATTTTCAACAGGCAAAGCATTCTGATCCCTCCCCCTCAGAGCCATATGTGGCTCTGCCCCCTTGTGGTCTGTTGAATTTCAAATTCAAGCTCTGTTTTTATTGGCTGATTCAAATTCAAGCTCTGTTTTTATTGGCTGGTTACAAACTCTGTTTTTATTGGCTGGAAAATGGCGGGTCACCTTTTCTTTTTAGAAATGCTTATTTACCACCTGGAGAAGCAAGGGGACAATATTTTTTTTAATTTTTTTTCAGAGATTACCTGGCTAACATCAGTCTGTCAGGAGGTAGTGACAGAGTGAAGAAATATGTTCATAAAAAAAGCTACATACTGCAGCTTTAATATACAATTTTAGAATCAGGCTCACCCTTCTGTGTGCAGTTCTGGTGGTGAGGAAGAGTGTCCTGTTGATGGCGCTGCTGACACAGTCCCTGTTCTTTAGTCTCATAAGTCAGTTCCTCCTTCAGCTGCTTGTTTTCTGTTTCCAGGTCAACAAGAGCTCGTTCTTTGGTCTGACAGACAAAAATAACAGACAAAGATTCATCTGTGGAGTTAAAACTTGTTGTGCACAGATTACAGCTCTTATATTCTCACCTGTCCTTCCTGATGAAGCCTATCAGCCTGCTCTGTACTGGTACTCAGCCTCTGTTTCACTGCAGTCAGCTCTGTCCTTATTGTCTCATTTTCAACCTTTAGCTCGGTGCATTCAGCCTCCTTTAGTCTCAAGGCAGCATCTGCTTTAGCCAGAGTCACATCAGCATGGGTCTGAAAAAGTAACATATTACTGTTTTGGACCCACATCTCTATCACAAGCAGACAACTGCAGGAAAATACTTCGCAGGACTTTATGTCAGGCCATAAAACATGCAGCGTTTTCAGTAAAAACTAAATAAAACCTACAGGAATTATTACACATTGTGTATTTTTTACCAAAACGACTACATTTGTCAAAAGCAGTAATGCACTTTTTCGAAACAAACCTTGGCACAATTCTGAAACGCTACAATCCAACCCATTAAATGCCGCTCTTTAAAAAGATCACAGCAGCTTCTTACCACATCCTGTCACGACATAAATGCTAAAAAAAAAAAAAAGCAACAAAGTTTGGAGCTAACAAACATTTTCTTTTAGCTTCCTCTTTTTCATGTCACTTCCTTTGTGCAAGTTTGTTTCTGCCGTCTCTGCGTTGCAACAGTGGCGCCCCCTAATTAAAACCAGATGTGGTCTTGCCTGCAGCCTCCAGCACAGAAAAGCAGTAAGACACAGCAGACTTGGATCTAAGGATTACTGAAGCAGGTTTATAAAGTTATCTGGGTAAAAAAAAAAACTAAATTATTTTAATGAGACTTCATAAATGTTTCTTAGCTATTAAAAAAGTCAGTCAGCGCTTTTGACCATTAAAAAAAAAAAGTGTACATTTCAAGAAATGCATTGAAAAAAAATACTGTTATTTCCGGACTATATACTGTTATTTCCGGACTATTGAGCACATGTAAGTAATAAAAACTAAAAAAAAAAAAAGGAATATTATGCATCAATGTGGTGTGGCATGGAGTCCATCAGTCTGTGGCACTGCTCAGGTGTTATGAGAGCCCAGGTTGCTCTGATAGTGGCCTTCAGCTCTTCTGAATTGTTGGGTCTGGTGCATCACATCTTCCTCTTCACAATACTCCTTAGATTTTCTATGGGGTTAAGGTCAGGTGAGTTTGCTGGCCAGTTATGAACAGGGATACCATGGTCTTTAAACCAGGTACTGGTAGCTTTGTCACTGTGTGCAGGTGACAAGTCCTGTTGGAAAATGAAATCTGCATCTCCATAAAGCTAGATTTATACTCGACGCGTCGCGCAGCGCGCGAGGGTGCACGCGCCAAAAGTGACGCAATATCGCAGTCCCCGCCCCTGCGCGTAGACCCCGCGCGTCGTCTTGGCGCGTGTCGTGCACCTCCGAATTTTTGAAACTCCGCAAGCCTAGTGCGCGTGCCGCGCCGTTGACTTTTTTTGCCGTTGACTTTTTTTGCCATTGTCTTTTGCCGTTGACGCCGTGGACTGGGCTCAAAGAACAGCACTTTGCCATGCGCCGCCGTGCGTCAACCATAAACACAGCGGCGACACTGTAAACGCATGGAGCCGCACGGCTCAGTGCGCGCGCGCCAGCCTGCGGACCAAAGCGCGAGTATAATGAGGCTTTAAGGTTGGTCAGCAGCAGGAAGCTGCACGGCTGTGTTGACCTTGGACCTCAAAAAACAGTGGAACAACACCAGCAGATGACTTGTCACCCCAAACCAGCACTGACTGTGGAAACTTGACACTGGACCTCAAGCAACGTGGATTCTGTGCTTATCCCTATTGCTTGTACACTTTTTCCTACCACATCGTTTCCTTCTCTTCTCCTCTCTATTAATGTGCTTGGACACAGAGCTCTGTGAACAGCCACCCTCTTTAGCAATGACCTTTTGTGTCTTGCCTTTATGCAAGGTGTCAATGGTCGTCTTTTGGACAACTGTCAAGTCAGCAGTCTTCACCATGATTGTGTAGCCAACAGAACTAGCCTGAGACAGGTAATTAGCGGATGAGAGTGTGGCACCAGGTGTCTTCAATATTGAACCTTTTCACAATACTGTATTCTAATTTTCTGACATACATGTATTGAATTTGGGCTTTTCATTAGTTGTCAGTTATAATCAACACTAAAAGAAATAAACATTTGAAATATATCAGTCTGTGTGTAATGAATGAATATAATATACAAGTTTCACTTTTTGAATGGAATTACTGAAATAAATAACTTTTTCATGATATTCAAATTTCATGACAAGTACCTGTATAGGCCGCGCTCGTCTATATGCCGTGGGTGTCCACGTTGTAATATGAGATATTTACATAGATTTTTTTTTAATTAAATATGCACCGGTAACATACACAAATATGTAGAGTATTTTTTTTTTTCTGAACAGTGCCCGTAACATGACTGGTTAAAAAAATAAAAATACAGAAGCCCATCAGGAAGTCATTGATCACTATCTTCATCAGACTTGAGCAAAAGTTACTCCTCCCTCCCTGTTAGGGAGGGGTGATTCCACCCATTCTCTCCTCCCCATTTCAGTGGTCTGACTGGGAACTGTTTGATAATTTCATTGGTCAGATTTTTGTCCTAACCTTTATACAGGTACCGGTAGTCTCATTGAGTCACAATGTCCCCCCCCCCCCCAAGAGAAGCATGTATTGGGCAGCTATGTGAGTGCTCGGGTGTGACAAGACTACCGTAAATGTTTTGGCAGCAGAAAGCTCATTAGCCTGTCAAAAAAATGTAAAAAGAATTATTCAAATCCATAAATTTGCCGCAGCATTGTACAAACCAGATTCCAACAAAGTTGGGACACTAAACAAATTGTGAATAAAAACTGAATGCAATTATGTGGAGATGGCAAAAGTCAATATTTTATTCATAATAGAGCATAGATGACGCATCAAAAGTTTAATCTGAGTAAATGTAACATTTTAATGGAAAAATGTTGATTCAAAATTTCAGTGTCAACAAATCCCAAAAAGTTGGGACAAGTAGCAATAAGTGGCTGGAAAAAGGAAATTGAGCATATAACGAACAGCTGGAAGACCAATTAACACTAATTAGGTCAATTGACAACATGATTGGGTATAAAAAGAGCTTCTCAGAGTGTCAGTGTCTCTCAGAAGCCAAGATGGTAAGAGGATCACCAATTCCACCATTGTTGTGCAGAAAGATAGTGCAGCAATACCAGAATGGTGTTACCCAGCGTAAAATAGCAAAGACTTTTAAGTTATCATCATCAACCGTGCATAACATCATCAAAAGATTCAGAGAATCTGGAACAATCGCTGTGCGTAAGGGTCAAGGCCGTAAAACTCTACTGGATGCTCGTGATCTCCGGGCCCTTAAACGTCACTGCACCTCAAACAGGAATGCCACTGTCAAGGAAATAACAGAATGGGCTCAGGAATACTTCCAGAAAGCATTGTCAGTGAACACAATCCACCGTGCCATCCGCCGTTGCCAGCTGAAACTCTACAGTGCAAAGAGGAAGCCATTTCTAAGCAAGCTCCACAAGCTCAGATGTTTGCACTGGGCCAGGGGTCATTTAAAATGGAGTGTGGCAAAATGGAAGACTGTTCTGTGTCAGATGAGTCACGATTTGAAGTTCTTTATGGAACACTGGGACGCCATGTCATCCGGACCAGAGAGGACAAGGATAGCCCAAGTTGTTATCAACGCTCCGTTCAGAAGCCTGCATCACTGATGGTATGGGGTTGCATGAGCGCTTGTGGCATGGGCAGCTTGCATGTCTGGAAAGGCACCATTAATGCAGAGAACTATGTTCAGGTTCTAGAACAACATATGCTCCATCTAGACGTCATCTCTTTCAGGGAAGACCCTGCATTTTTCAACAAGATAATGCCAGACCACATTCTGCAGCAATCACAACATCATGGCTACGTAGGAGAAGGATCCGGTACTGAAATGTCCAGCCTGCAGTCCAGATCTTTCACCTATAGAGAACATTTGGTGCATCATAAAGAGGAAGGTGCAACAAAGAAGGCCCAAGACGATTGAACAGTTATGCCTCCTACCCACCGCCCCCGGCGTCGGGCGGCCGAAGCGGCCGGATAACACCGGTTTACATTCAAAGTCTATGGAGGAGACGCGTGGAGTCACGGGGAACAAGGAAGCGGCGAGATTCGAGTGATCGAAGCGGCGCGACGGCAGCCTGCACACGCACGCGCGCGTCGCCGTCGAGCCGCAGACGTCCCAAATGTTGATCTCTGGCGGCTCGACGCATCCGGCAAACAGTCGGGAGAGCCTCGCTATCTGATTACACAACCACAACGGGACTTTTTTCGGACTTTTTAAACTCACCGGATCGAGCCTCCAGGAATTGGACCCAAACTCCGGTAAGAAACGTGGCATTTTTACAGTTGCTGCTGACAGGCTGCTGTACTCTCCAGTGTAGATCACCCCAAACATAAAAAAAAGTTTTAATCTCATCGAAGACCGTCGGAGGTGCAGTTAAAACAACAACTGAACCCGGAAAACAAGCCAGAGACCCCTCCCTCTGCTACCCCCTAGTGTACGTCATCAGACGGTGTTCAGTGGTTCAGTGGGACCGTGACCAGCGGCAAAAAGGGGACGGCAGGCGCGTTTCGAGTTGTGCGGTGGGTAAGAGGCATTAGAGGCCTGTATTAGACATGACTGGGAGAGCATTCCTATTTCTAAACTTGAGAAACTGGTCTCCTCTGTCCCCAGACGTCTGTTGAGTGTTGTAAGAAGAAGGGGGGATGCCACACAGTGGTAAAAATGGACTTGTCCCAACTTTTTTGGGATTTGTTGACGCCATGAAATTTTGAAACAACATATTTTCCCTTAAAATGATACATTCTCTCAGTTTAAACTTTTGATCTGTGATTTGTGTTCTATTCTGAATAAAATATTAGATGTTGGCACCTCCACATCATTGCATTCAGTTTTTATTCACAATTTGTTTAGTGTCTCAACTTTTTTTGGAATCCGGTTTGTATAAGCCACAGGGTTCAAAGCCTGTGAAAAAAGTAGCAGCTTATAATCCAGAAATTATGGTAAGTTTGTTTGACAGTTTTTCTTAAAAATTAAAACAACTGCATTAAGAGGAAGATATTAATGCCCTTGACAATAAGTGAAAAAAAAATTAACATAAACCCATTTCTTATAAATAAATAAATTGTTTAAGTGAAAATGAAGGTTCAACTTTCTGTTTGCCTGTCCCTTTAAAAACATAAAATATTGTACAAGACTCACCAAGACTTCCTTTTGAGCTTCTTCTTGGTTCGTTTCCTTTTCACTGAGTTTCAATGTCAGCTCTTGGATCAGGACTTTCATTGAAGCAACTTCCTGTCTTAGTTTTTCTATTTCCTCCTGATGCTGACGCTCTCTCCTCTGCAGCTCCTCACATTTAGCAGAAAGCTCTTCCTTCATAGTCTCAAGGGTCTTCATTTGTTCCCTTCCCTCATTAACCAGTTTTTCCATGTCCACCTTGTCTGCTCTCAATTCCTGGACTTGTCTCTCAAAACTGAGACAGTTTTTTCTGAGGACGTCCATGTCACGTGCCATCTCCTGCCCTTTTGTTTTCAGATCCTCAGTCTCTCTCCTTCTGTCTTCTTCATTCTTTTGCAAATCTAAAATCAGAGCATTAAGGTGGGTTTTCTCTTCTCGTAGAGTATTCGCCTCTTCAGCTTGAAGTTTCCAGCAGTCCCTGTCATCCTCTGACACTTTCCTCTTTTCCCTCTCTTCATCTACTCTTTCTTCCACCTCCTTCAGCTCTGCTTCCTTTAATATGAGGAGACCTTGAACTTCATCTGACTTTTCCCTTTCAGTTTTGATCCTCTTTCCAAACTCTTCTCCCTGTTCTCTGTACTCTTCCTCCTGGGTAAGAAGTAATCGCTGCAGGCCTTCTTTCTCTGCCACGGCAGTCTCAAACTGACTCTGTAGGACCTTGAGACGAGATCGAAGAGCAGAAGAGGCAGCAGAATTCGTCAGGCTGATCTCGTGCTTCAGACTGTTTGGTTTTCCCCTCCTTTCTTGTTCTTGGAGATGCTGCTGCTGAGGTTCAGGACTGGGTGCAGGTGAGGGATTGATGCTGTCACCATCCTGAGAGTCACTCACTTCATGCACGTTGGGGCCTAAGGTGGCGAGCTCTGCCTGCAGAGTACTGATGACCTCATGAAGGCGCTCCTCTTCTTCCTGCTTTTCATGGCGCACTCTGGAGATTTCCGACTGCAGATGTTCGACCTGGCAGCGTAGATCCTCAAGCTCAACCTCCAAGACCTTTAAGAAAGAATAACGAAGAGAAAAACATTTTTAGATGGACTAAACTTTGTGCGTACAAATATTGTATATTTTCAGTGTGTGCGTACACTGACGTTGTTACTCCCGACACTCTCGAGCTCCTGTTCTAGTCTTTGGACCTCACAGTTCAAATGGTCAATCTCCTGGTTCTTCTCCTGAAGAAGAGCTGCAGAAAGGCTTTGTTCCTCAAAGTCTTCCATCTCAACGTGTTCCTCTTTTTCTTCATGGAGTATGGTGAGGGCGGACACTTTCTCCTGTATGTCATAAACACACGTTAACGTAAGATACAATCATTCTTCTACACAGAATGGACAACAGACATTTAAATATTCATTCAAAAGTTGGTTTAAAGCATAAAATTGACCAATCAGCAAGTTATTATTTAAACATTAGAAAACATTGTAGACAAACAAGTTGCAAATGAACAACTTATAACTGATTATTTTTATTGTGTTGAATTATCTAAAACTAATTAAAGACTAGAAAGTTCATTCTCAATAGTCCAGGTATCAAATCCGCTCATTCTCAATCAGTTCATCTGGACAGTTTCTTTTTAGTAGAAACGTTTCACCCTCACTCCAGAGGGCTTCGTCAGTCAGAGCAGTCACAAAGTTGCTACAGCAAACTGGTTGGTCCACTTAAGTTGTTTACTTGGTGGGGTAGCTTCAGTTTGCTTTGGACTGCTCTGACTGACGAAGCCCTCTGGAGTGAGGGTGAAACGTTTCTACTAAAAAGAAACTGTCCAGATGAACTGATTGAGAATGAGCGGATAATTAAAGACTACATTTCAAATGTGTTGCAGATTTTTTTTTCAAGGAAGAACTACTCCCGCATTTAATACATCTGTTAATACATCTGTTAAATAAAACAAGTCTTACGTTAAGAGCAGAAATTTGTTCTTGGAGATCGTGAACATGCGCTGCATTCTCATTTGTTAGTAGTTCCAGCTGAAGTGCGAGATGTTTTAGTTCAACTTCTTTAATGCTCAAGTCTCTCTGAACATCCTCCAACTGGCCAACCAGAACTTCAACCTAAGAAATATAACAGCATTTATTAAAATTGAAAAAAATAATTAAAATACAGGTAGTCCCCGATTTACGAGCACATCGACTTACGAGGTTCCGAATTTACGAGCTATCATATTTAATAAAAATATGAAAAAATAAAAATAAAAATAAATTATATATATATATTTTTTTTTTGTGTGTTTAAATGTTCTTAATTTCATGTGTACAGCACTTTGTTGCAGCTGTGGTTGTTTTAAATGGCTTTATAAATAAGTACAGTGCATAATTTTTAATTTATAAGCCGATTTACAATGTTTTGCGGCAGTTTCCGCCAGTTTCCGCCAGTTTTCGGCAGTCAGTCAGTTTTCGGCAGTGCCCACGAGTTGAGCCTTAGCCAGTTAGCTCCAGTCTCGTAGCTCCAGCCGACAGCCGGCTTTGTCCGAATCCGATCAGAGGTTCCTGCGCTCGGATACATGATCTGGAGCTGAACAGTGGTTTTGTGGAGAAACGGAGGGGCGAAGCAAAACGACACTGTGGACCGCGTGAAGCAGCAGACAGCCAGCCAGACCAGATTAGCAACGAGCTAACATTAGCCAGATAGCTACAGCCTCGTAGCCCCAGCCAATAGCCAGCTTTGTGCGATCAGAGGTTCCTGGAGCTCGCCTGGATGTCCGCCTGGCAGCCTAAGATATCGGGGGACACCGAGCTAACTTGGAGAAACAAAGCTGACAGTCTTTTTGGAGGGCTAACATGCTAACGAGTGCAGCTAATGGCGGTGGCTAACAACAGCTAACGGGCGCAGATGGTTTTGGATGGACGGACACCGCGGAGAAACGGCTTTCGGTAAGTTATTTTAAAAAATTCTGGCTCCAAATGTATGAAGTTAACATACTAACAGTCCTTCCTGTAAACAGTTTAAACTGCGTGGTGCTGCAGGAAGCTGCGGAGCTCGGACGTAACGCAGCGGAGCTAACGCGGCGGAGCTAACATGCAAACAGACGAGAGAAGCTGCAGCTCAAAGTAAGAAATTTATTTTTTATGTACCGGTATGTTCTTTTAAAATGTTTTAAAGTGTTAGGATAGGCAAAGTGCTTGGTAACTGTTCATTACCGCACATGTACGTGAATCAGTGGCGGCTGGTGCAGTATAAAAGGTAGTCCCCGATTTACGAGATTTTCGTCTTACGAGATAGTCGTAGTAACGGAACTCGCTCGTAAGTCAGGGATTACCTGTAGACAACATTAAGACTAGATCCTTTTGAACCATGCAATAGTTTTCTATAGTGCATTATAGAACAATTTTTTTTCCCCATTACAGTACAGTACTGTATTAAAAATTTAAAGAAATTTTGAATTCCCATTTACACCAACAGGGGGCAGTGTTGTCAAACTTGTGATTTGACTACACTGCATTTCTGCTCCAATCCTCTATAAACCAGTCTTACAGAAAATGGGACAAACCTCTTGCTCTTTGCTGTGCAGATTCTGCTGAGCAGTGTCCAAGGCATCCCTGAGCTCCTCAGTGGGGTCACGAACGTTGTCATGGTAACAATGTTTCGTCTCATCCAGTTTGGATTGCAGAGCTGAGATCTGAAGCCTGCTGGACAGCTGCTGCTGCTCAAGAGCGAGCTTATCCTAACGGAGGAGGCGATAAGTGAGGAGAACGGTGCACGCTGGGACAGCAACTACTCTGCAGGTGTGTTGTTCTTACCTGTGTGAGCTCCTGCTCTCTTAACTTGGCTTTGTGCAGTTCTTGTTCCAGCTGACTGGCATTTCGAACGCTCTCAGCGCTGTTAAGGAGTGCTTGTTCCAACTCTCTGATTCGCCCAGCTAGCTTGTCTATCTCTTCGTTTCGTTCAGTAAGATCTCGCTGGGCTTGCTGATTGGCTGCGAGCAAAGAAGCGTGATCCTCCGTTTTATCTTTGAGATTTGTCTGTAGGCTCTCCACCTGCAGAGACAGAGAGAACGTTAGTTTGCTCAACTTTCCAGAGCTTCGTGAGTTTGATTGGTACATATTACTGTTCAGGTGAATAAGCCATTTCACATCTGCAGCCAATCATGCAAAGACTGAAGGCAAAGTCATTCTGAGGCATAAATGGATAAAATACTCTAATGTGAGAAATAACTAAACTAATATTAGCTAAGGGATGATGGGAAAGAATTCATTGGAAAAGCACAATTAGGAGGTAAAGATGGCAAATGATTAAAAAATGTTAAAACATGCACAGCGTCAGTGAGAAACTACGAGAATTACGCTACAATTAGATGTCATACCTGCAGAACCAAGTCTTCAAACTACAGCAATCCATTCAGCAGAGAGACAAACACATGGCAATAGTCAGGCTCGTTCGAAAACAAACACTGCATCATCACTTCAACCTGTTCTCACCACACCATTTACAAATCAGTTACCCGATTTATAATCCAATTAGTAAAACGCTAAAAAATACAAACACGTAGAAAGCGCACACACAACCTCAAAATGCAACCTATGTGAACGTTACACACTGCAACAAGAAACTGAAATGTATAGGATGAAAATGTCTAGAAACAAATTCTTATCACTTAAAAAAAAAGTAAAATTAAACAAAATGTATATTCATGTCTGTTTTTAGTCACATGGCACTGCCTGCAATAATTAGTCAAACTGCCACTGATGCCTTCAGTCAAACCTCTGCAGACTGCATCAGCATCTGGGCTACGTGGTCCAACCACAAACACAGACATATAAAGCCTCATAGATAATAGCTTGGTGGACTAATTATGAAATTGCGATATTTGCATTTAGATTTTTATACAGCTGAATACCCTATTAAGATAACATCCCTCACCCTGTGTCCTTTGTTATCTACGTTTGCTGTCTGTTTGAGTTGGGCTTCAAGCCTGCGGATCTCCTGCTGGAACTCGTCTCGTTCGTGTTCACGCTCCACAGCCTGCTCCTATTTGTAAAAAAAAAACATGTAAAAGACTATCCAATGCATTAAAAAGTAACATGCGAAGGGCTGCCCTTTGAAAAATGCATATACAGTAAGTAAGTAATGTTTATTTGTATAGCACTTGCCATAGATACAAATCACAAAGTGCTTCGCAAAAAGACAGGAAACTAATAAATAACAGTACCGGTAGTCCCTCGATACTTCCCTGTTCATTTACCGTGGACTCGCTCTATAGTGGTTTTTCAAAATAAGATTGGACATGACACACAATTGGCTGATTGATGGATGAGCCGCATGATTGGCATGAATTTTTTATTTTTATAAATTATTTTAAATTATTTATCACCTGCTGCACCTTTGTGCAGCCCAGAGCTGCAGAAAAAAAATCCTTCCTCCTGTAGCTTTGTGCAGCCCTTACTGCAGGATAAACTTCCTCCTGCAGCTGATCAGCTGATCTCCGTGCAGAGTGAAGAAGTGGGCGTGGTCGACAGGTGGCTGAGAGCAGCGGAGGCAGGGAGCTGAAATCATCACATTCTGTGCTCTTTTTGAGCTTTAGAGTTTAGAAACATTGTTTAGAATATTGCAAGAGTGTGGGAAGGGTTTATAACGCCTTTATATATATACACAGTACAGTATATATACTATATATATATATATATATATATACAGGAAACCCTCGAGGTACGACACCTGCGACCTACGGCAACTCAGACTTACGATTTTATCATATTTAATAAAAATATGATTAAAAAAAAAAAAAAAAATTTTTTTTTTTTTTTTTGTGTTTAAAAGTTATTAATTTCATGTGTATAGCACTTTGTTGCAGCTGTGGTTGTTTTAAATGGCTTTATAAATAAAGTATAATTATTAATTTTACGTTTTGATAAGAAATTAATCGTATTTACGCAACTTCCGGTTTCCGCTCGCCACTTCCGGTTGCCATTTTACAACTGTACTGCGGTCAATGGAGCTCCGGAGGCTACTGTCAGCTGGCTCCGTGTGCCCGATCAGGGTTGCCTCATACGGATAAATGAGCTGGAAACACTCGGTCAACTCTGTGGACGTCTCAGGTCCGGAGGAGCAGCCGCGGATCGCCCCGCGATCGGCGGCCACAACGCCGCCCGACATGCTAACGACAGCAGCTAACAAAGCAGCTAACACAGGCGAAGACACCGAGCCGACATGCCGCGGAGGATCCATCTGCGGCCGGGAGCTCGCCGCAAATGTCCGCCTGGCAGTCGGGGCCACCGGCTCAAAGTAAGACATTATATTTTTTATTTGTTGTGCAGTTCTGTGCGTGTTTATGGCCTTAGTATGTCTGCTTGTTCAGTCTCATGCCATTAAATATGTGTGCGGCGCTCCGTTAGCGGTATAACCGCGACCTATGTCAGAAACGCGGACCTACGATAGGCATGTGTTTTTGGTCCGCGAGGTACGACAAAATCGACCTAAGTCACACACGTAGGTCCCTATCCCTGACGTAACTAGAGGGCTACCTGTATATATATATATATATATATATATATATATATATATATATATATATATATATATATATATATATATATACTAAAATAAACTACTACTTATACTTGTACTACTATTCCTAATTCACAGTTTTTCACTTATCTCGGGGCTTCAGGGTACGGATCCCCTATAATAAACGAGGGACCACTGTATATAATAATAAAAGCCCTGTAGACATGTTAGGATCTGCAATGAATGGAACAACTCTATTTCTAAGTGCCAGAAAGCATTAGTGACCAGGTTGTGTGTTAGGGAATTACTAACAAAGCTAATTGGTCAATATAGTAGTCCCTTGTTTATCACGAGGGATCCTTACCCTGAAGCCCCTCAATAAGTGAAAAAATGCCAAGTAGGAATAGTAGTACAAGTAGTAAGTAGTAGTTTATTTTAGTGT
>JBBPBX010012739.1:0-13811 GCA_038048925.1 Garcialebias charrua | reverse complement strand
GTATACACATATATGCATTTTATATCCTACCCAGACTCTTGCAATATTCTAAACAATGTTTCTAAAATGCTCTAAGAGCACAGAATGTCATGATTTCAGCTCCCTGCCTCCTCTGCTCTCAGCCACCTGCAAGAGCTCTTGGCCACGCCCACTTCTCAGCTCTGCACGCTTCACAGCAAGAAGTTATTATTCTACAGTAAGAGCTGCACAAAGCTGCAGGAGGAAGCTTTTTCTGCAGCTCTGGGCTGCACAAAAGTTGCAGCAGATGCTAAATAATTAAAAAATAATTTATTTTAAATAAAAATGTCATGCTGATCGTGCGGCTCATCCATCAGTTAGCCAATTGTGTGTCATGGTCAATCTTACTTTGAAAAATCGCGATAGAGCAAATCCGCAATAAACAAACCGTGATGTAGCCAGGGCCTTCTGTAATTTACATTTGACATAAACAGGTTTTGAATTGAACCCAGTTTAAGCTTACCTCTATAAACTGTCTGTTGTGTTTCAACTGTTTCTCGAGAGCTTGCACGTGCTGACTGAGGTCTTCAGTGTGGGTGTTGTGGTGCAGCTCTTTCTCCAGGTCTTTGGCTTCCTGATCTTCAAGTTCTCGCTCCAGGGTCCTGAGGCGCTGTGACAGAGAACTGTGGTCTTTCTCCGCCTGCCGCTGCAAATCCAGCTTTTCTTGGGTCAAACGCTCCGTCTCTGCCAACAAAGCTTGGAATAAAAATAGCAAGGTTAAGAACAGTTTTTATATAAAGTGATGACTTTAGATAGACATTATTAAAATACAGTACCTTCTGTCACACATCATTTATGACACAGCACGCCAGTAAAATGTGATAAAAGCTACTGGAAAAGGCGGCGTTGTAAACAGCAATCTTACACAGCACTGCAAACTCCTCCCCACCTTTAACTCACACATTCATACTCTTCTCCGACAAACAAACCTGCGTCAGGCTCTAAATCTGACCCAACGGTCAACGGAGAAAAGCCACATCTGAGCACAGATATTACACAAGGGTTTGGTCATTTGAAAAAGTCTGGTAACATTTTAAACAGACTCAATATTTTTTATTTATTTATTTTATTCTGCTCACCCTTTTCCCTCTCCCCAAGTCCAGCAGAAAGATGCTCCTTGTGACGCAGGAGAAGTGTGTGCTCCTCACTCAGATCCTGATACTTCACTCGGAGGCTGTCCAACTTTGCGGTGAGGCTCTGCGTGTGGTGCAGCTTCACCTTCAGGCCTTCCAGCTCCTCCACTAACTTTTCTTCCTGAGCTTCTTTCTGCTGCAGAGACTCCTCCAAAGCAGCTTTTTCAGCCACATAGCCCCCAAGAAGCCCTGAACGCATCACGTAGATACAGCAAGTTGAAGTGAAAGCCCAAAGAGGAAGTAAAGACTTAAACTGTATGAATGCTCCATTTGAAACAACTAAAAGAGCATGTCGACCGTCAGTGGCAGCATTGTGACATTTAGTAATCACCTTCTGCTTTGTGGAGCTCCAGCTGGAGCTGAGCCTTCAGCTTGGCCTCCTGATCAAGCTGCTTCATCAGTAGTTTGTGTTGTTCAACAAGCTGGGTGGTGTCTTCTCTGCCTTGTGAGAACTTCTCCTCCAAAGAAAGATGAACGCTGCGAGTCTGCTCCAGCTGAAGAGACAAATTCACATTAAAACACTGTAAAAGTAGGAAAAGTACTTGGGACATTTTTTGTTCAGATAGTCAGTAAATCTGTGGTTTTACCTGTGTGTTTGCTTGGTTTAACAGATCTAGCAGTGTGTCCACAGCGTGACGTAACCTCGCACAAGCTGTCAGAACCGACTCTTCTCCTCCAGGACTGAGCTGAGAGTCTGAGACCAGAAGACTCTCACAGAGCAGCTGGGTCAGCTCTGCTTCCTCTGATGTCACGTCTGCAACTGAAATGCCTGTGAAGGGGGAAAAAACATGTATTTTTTTATCAGTTTATGTACAAATACTAAAAAATCTTAAACTATTAACTTTAATGAACTTCAGTCTAACAACAGGGCGTGTTGTGGTGTTTCAACTTTAGCACCTTCATAGATCAGAGTGAAGAAATAAACAAACCGGACTCCTGGCCGTCCCTGTTGGCTGCTGAGCTCCTCCGTCGAGCCACAAGCTCAGTTTTTGTTGATCTGATGTTGATCTTTTGTCCAATCAGGTCCTCTGTTGCAGATACGCTGCGGAGCATCTCGACCAGAACTTTACTCAACTTTTCATTTGCATCGTGAAGTCTGTGTCTACAGAAACAACACACATGAAGTTTAATGCTTTGAAATAGTTTGTTTTTTATTGAAACTTAAAGAATATAAAATCTGCAATAAAAATTATTTTTAACATAAAACACAAAACTGATATCTTTTAAATTACTGACCTAAATTTTACCTATTAACTAAAACATTACAATTTCTAACCAGTCACTTGTATACATGAAATAATGTAGAGAAGATAACTCACTTTTCCTCTTTAGCAGCCTGTAAGTCATCGGTGAGCATTTTCAAAAGGTTGCCCCCCTCTTGGCTCTCTCGCTCCCTTCGCTGAAGGAGGGTGTCCATGGTCTCCATCTCTGCATGTTTTCCTTGCAGCTCTTCCTGCAGACACCCAACCTCTGCTCGCAGCTGGAGGGAGAAAAAATAAATAGAGAAGAAGAAAATTAAAACCCACTGCTGCTCCTTGGGAAATAGCATTGTTCAAAACTAATTTGTAACCAGCCTTGTTAAAAATGTACTAAAAGCAAACACTCCAGTATAATCAGCAGGTGTTTGTGGCAGTGAACTGTTTAATTACCACAGAGTCGGAGCAGCAGTGATGTGAGACAACTTTTGGACGTGTTGGAGTACCGTATTTTCCGGTGTATAGGTTGCACCTTTTTATGGTTTTTTTCAAGGCCTGCGACCTATATATGGCTTGTTATCACTTTCGGTGAAACAAATTTTTAAATCCAGCTCATTTCACAATTACGTTCATTTATTAAGGAAAAGTTCAGCTCAGACATATATTTGCTATAATTTTTATCAAACAAATAATTGTTTTTAAGTGTTAATCTTCTTAAAAGCCTTGCTGTGCGCTCCTGTGGCAGACATTTGCAGCAGAGCTAAACGTAGGTGCGACCTATACACCAGTGCGACCTATCTAGGGATTTTTCCAATCTATTGGTGATAATTGGACAATGCGACCTATACACAGGTGCGACCTATACACCAGAAAATACTGTACTTTAAGAACACACTTAAAGATCTAGACTGATGTCTCTTACCTTTCTTTCCTTCTCCCACCTCCGTCCTCTCCATCTGGTCTCACCCTGTGTTCCCTCACGTTCCCTCCACCCTCAAACCCATCTCGAGCAGCCACCTGCCTCAACCAAACAATGCGGCTGCCATGACAACAGCCCCCTCCCATCCTCTTTAAGCTCAACTGCCAACCGAGATGGGAGCACATGTTAATATCTCACTATAAAGAGTTGGGCTGGAAAACCTCCATGGAAACAAATAAAAATGCTGACATTATTTGTTTTATTGATTGTAAATTGAACAGAACTCGACTCGTTCATATCTCGATCTCTTTTACAAGCCACAGTCTGACACAAAGTAAAATAACATTTCAGCCCATTGATGTACGCTGTTAGAGAAACACTATTTTATCACTGTTGAGTCACAGACATTCAAACTATTCCAGTTTACAGATCTCTTTATCTGCCTATTAAACATTCTGATTTTGTTTTTTGAATCACTTTGACATTACAGTATTCTTTTCTGACCAATTTACTCCATCCTTCCAACTCGAACAATGTGCAACACCCCATCATCCAGGCCTTTAGTTTGACTGTGCAGTACGAAGCCCTACGAGAAGTGTGGAACAGGTCAGTATTAAATGTAGGAGTGCAGTCAATACCTGGGACACCACATCATCCAGTTGCTGCAGCTGGGCAGTGAGCTGGCTCATTTTGCTTGTGTAGCTCTCTTCCTTCTCCTGCTGTTCAACTGTGAAGCTCCGCCTCAAGTCTTCAAGCTCCGCCTCCTTTTGCTCATCAAGTTCCTTCTTCAGAGAGAGGTGGTATAAATTATTGGATGCAGAGAAAACAGTCGCAGTACACTTTTAAGTTCATCTCTTAGCTCTCCGATGGTCGGCTACAGTCTTGAACATTTCAGACGGTCAAACATCAAATGTCTATTTAAAGACACTCCTGCCTTAAAACCTTTTACATCCGAGGATAAAAAGCTTAGATCCATTCCATTTAGCCATTGTTCGGGTGCAGCGAAAGAAACACATGCACGTCCCAGAAGCACACAGACTGAGAACAGACAGATGGACGTGAATATACTTTCACATATATGAGGACAGGATTATGAGAAAACTGGGTTTGAATAAAGCTCTAATGGGACACGGTCCAAACGAGGGAACTAGGACTGAACTGGTGCAGCTGGAGCTTAAGGAGGGCATGACCAATGCAACAAACTACAGCTTGAAATAATCCAATGCTATTACATGTTTCCTACAAGCAGTCAGTATTTAATACACAATATATAAAAAATGAAATCCTTGTACTTTCCACATAGTATTTACACAAAAAATTGAACGTTAAAATGTTAAAATAATTTCTTAGCCAATTATATTTTTCTAATTTCTCATCCATAACTCAGTTTCTTACCTTCAGCTGATTAATCCTGTCCTGCAGCTGCTTGTCTGATTGGACTTTAAGGAGCTCCACCTCTTTCAGGAAGTGCTGCTGTTGCCTTGATGACTTTTCTTTAAGCTCCCTGTGACAAACCTCCACTTCACCGGCTGAAGTTCCCTTTAGCTCCTACAGCAGAAACATGAACTTCCTTCAGTGCTACAATTTGCAACACACCAAATGGCCCCAATTTTTGAGCATTTTAGGATGAAAAAGTCCAAACTCTCCACATATCTACACATAAATAAACCTTTATAGAGGATAAACAATGACTCTAATTCCCTCACTAGTCTGTTGGAAAAGGCAACCATTAAAGATCACTTTCAGCTCAAAACACTTCCTCTACACTGTTACGCATATACCGGTAGTCACACACTGTAGTGCACATTTTGTAACACACACCTGAAGGTGGAGCTGGTGCCGTTCAATCAGTTGCTCTTTTTCAGACATGTACGTCTGCGAGAGTTCCTGCAGAGCAGCGCTGTGTTGCTGTTCAAGCTCCAAAACCTGAAAACAACACATCATTAAAAATAAAAATGTATTCAAGCACAAGGAGTAAAGAAAATGTTATGATTTTAATACCCTGATGCATGCTCAATAATCCAGGTAGAAAATCTAAAAAAGTTAAGTCTGGTCCTCTGGACATTGAAAAAACAAAACAAAAGAAAAAGTAGAAATGTTTCGTCTTTCGTCCGAAAGACTTCCTCAGTCTGAGCTGCTGTATTCAGCTCAGTCTTATAAATAGCACCCTCTCACAGTGGATCAACCAGTTGGCTGATGACAGCCGAAACCAGCTGCTCACATGATCAAGGAGGACCATCAGCCTAACGATGGATCGTTAGCACCCTGATGGTTGTTTGCTATTCACAGAGGGCTGAGTGATACTAGCAATAACAGCATTGTAAGAGGGGGACAGTTGAACCCGGAGGCCTCCACCTCTGTTTAATGATGGACGGTTTCTTTTCACAAAGATGGCCTCCTTTACTCCTCTCTCAAACCATTGTTCCTCTCTATCAAGGATGTGAACATCTTCATCCCTGAACAAGTGACTGCTGGCGTGGAGAGGATGGCCAGCACAGAAGATCAACATCATCAGGCCAGGACTCTGCGGTCTACACTCATGAGAGTGAGTGAGAGGGTGCTGTTAGAGTTATGATTTTAAGCATCAAAGATTTAAGTGACAAACAATATAAATTATACTGAAACGTATAGACTCAGTATTATTACCGGTAAGCTTCTGGCACTGCTGCCAACAATGGTCAAACACCACCCAGATTTTTAGTAGAACATCATTATGAGGTGTACCGCAAACCCATTCACACAGACCAGTATTTGCAGTTTGACTCCCATCACCCGCTGGAGCACAAGTTAGGAGTCATCAGGACTCTGTATCACAGAGCAGACAGCGTCCCCACTAAAGCCCCCAGTATAGCTCTGCGTTGGGCCGAACGCCGCTCGACGCCGTGCGAACGCCGCGGCACAAGCCTTTGAACGCGGGCGTGAACGCGCCATGCTCAAATTTTACGACCGCTTACGCGCGCGCGTTGTCTCACAATAAACTGCCTGGCGCCGGACTGTTTTGTATGAGACACAAATGTATCAAATTCCCTTTCTTCATCACTGATCTGGACTTTTCTTTTGTTTTTTTGCCAAAAGTCAAGTGATCGCTTCCTCCTCCTTCCTCATGAGAAGGGAATGAATCTGTCACGAGCGAACTAAACTGATGTCCAACATGGCTGCGGGAGGCTCTAAATATTTCCTGGTGTTCTGGTGTGCTGGACCAACACTCAATGTTTTTATTTTATTTTTTAGAACTTTTTATTAACATATAAACACAGAAAACCGCTGCGCACCCATGTCTTTTTTTCCCCCACCCGACCTGTCAATCAATTCAGTAGGCGTGTCAGCAAATGACCAATCAGCGACCTCAATTTGTCCCGTAGGTAAACGCTCCGCCCTGCTGCTGCTCAAATTATGTCAAGAATTTGGAGCGAAAACGCTGGAGCTTCACGCAGAGCTATGCTGTGAATTGCCTGCGCGCAGCACGCGCGTGTCGAGCGGCCAAACGCAGAGCTATACTGGGGGCTTAACTCGACAGCCAGACAGAAGGAGAAATCACACACAAAACAGGCTCTAGAGAAATGTGGATATCCTAACTGGGCCTTCCTGAAAGCAGAGAAGAAACCCAAACAGGACTCCAGCCAGCCATCAGGTGAAAAGAAGGAACCCAGACCCAGACCAGTGGCCATTCCATATGTTGCAGGGGTTTCAGAGACATTGAGACGTTTATTTTCTAAACACAACGTCCCAGTGGCTTTTAAACCCCAAAATACATTACGGCAAAGACTGGTTCATCCCAAAGATCCAGTCCCCCGGCACAAACAGAGTAATATTGTGTATGCTGTTCAGTGTCAGGAGGGTGATCAGTCTTATATCGGGGAAACTAAACAGCCACTGGCCAAAAGGATGGCCCAGCACAGAAGATCAACATCATCAGGTCAGGACTCTGTGGTCTACACTCATCTCCAGGCCAGCGGTCACTCTTTCAGGGATGAAGATGTTCACATCCTTGATAGAGAGGAACAATGGTTTGAGAGAGGAGTAAAGGAGGCCATCTTTGTGAAAAGAAACCGTCCATCATTAAACAGAGGTGGAGGCCTCCGGGTTCAACTGTCCCCCTCTTACAATGCTGTTATTGCTAGTATCACTCAGCCCTCTGTGAATAGCAAACAACCATCAGGGTGCTAACGATCCATCGTTAGGCTGATGGTCCTCCTTGATCATGTGAGCAGCTGGTTTCGGCTGTCATCAGCCAACTGGTTGATCCACTGTGAGAGGGTGCTATTTATAAGACTGAGCTGAATACAGCAGCTCAGACTGAGGAAGTCTTTCGGACGAAAGACGAAACGTTTCTACAAATAATTTTTTTTTTTTTTGAATGTCCAGAGGACCAGACTTCGATTTTTTAGATTTTTCTACCTGGATTATTGAGCATGCATCAGGGTAGCATTATGCTCAGTTGACTGCCTGCTTCCCTCCTCCTAGTTCAGTCACCCTTCACTAACATTTTATTTCATACGTTTGCATTACAATTTTTAATGTATTGGGCAATAGCAGGGAAGTTTAGGTTGCTTTAGTAAACTGTAGTCTCACATTGGGAATGCCCTCGACATGAACTCATCAGAAACTTCTATTAGCCCACAGGACTGGCTGAAAATAAACATCAGCCTCAAGGAAACAGGGCCCCTCCCCCTATTTATATGAGTGTTGCTGCAGTGACAGTTCATTCAAAAGTTTCACTTCATCCTTGCAATGACAGAGGTGACTTGGTGAGACACTCATGTTTGTAAAATGGAGCACGTGTGAGGAGAGGCCTAAAGCCTGGTTTATACTTCTTGTCGCACGTCTTACCCCCCGTTGAGTGAACCCAGCGATGACGTAATTGCGTGTGTGTCACCGACCGCATGAGTGTTTATACCGTACTTGGAAAGACGTGGGGGATACATTATAATAAATCCCTCCCTCCCTCTTCCCTCCCACTGCATACGTCGGCGAGTCTCCTCAGGGTCTCGGCTCGCTTTAAACGCGCATTTTTACATAACAGCAGAGTTTTCTTTGTTTTAAAAGCTGCGCGCATGCGCGATCCTCTTCATTTTTGTCAACTTTACAGGCGCATGCTTTAGCTCCTGTGTGCGCACGCGTGTTCGTAAATATATATATAGAAATATATATGTATTGGTGTGTGTGTTTGTTGGGGTTTGCGTGTGCGCGCACACACACAGACGAGTTTCTCTTCAAAACTATCCATGTCAAAGCAAAAACGCCCACAAACTTTGAACCAATCATACGCTCCGATCCGCGTCCACCGCGTCTCGGAGTTCTGACTTTGGGCAATGTACAAGACAGCTGTCACCGGGGGATCGCAGCGGGAGTGCAGACGGAAGTTGCACAACTATTTTCACTCAACGGGGGTAAAAGACGTGCGACTAGAAGTATAAACCAGCCTTAACTTTCAGGTCTCTCTTGTAAATGAGTCCTTGAGGCTCAATGGGATTAACCTGTATGAATAAAGGTTGAATGAATGTGACCGCAGTAAAGATGTGAGACGCAGGTACTGCCATATCCTAGCAGTAGACTGGAAACAGAACAAAATGTCATCGAGTTTGGCTACATAAACTTGTTAATAATAACAATAATGAATTCAATTTATAACGCACTTTTCATTAGTGAAAATCTCAAAGTGCTACACACATTGAATGCTACACACATTCATACACCGGTAGCGGCAGACTACCATGCAAGGTGCTTTCAAGTCCTACCGGATGTTAATGTGTAAACGTCTTGCATAAAGGCTCATGAGGAGAAGCTCGTAGTAGAAAGTGTCCTCAGGCCATCTGGAGGCTGCAGTCCTTCTGAGCTGTAGGCAGTGATCCAGTAAAGCCCGCAGTATAGCTCTGCGTTGGGCCGAACGCCGCTCAACGCGCGCGTGCTGCGCACAGGCAGTTCACAATATAGCTCTGCTTGAGGCTCCAGCGTTTTCGCTCCAAATTCTTGACGTCATTTGAGCAGCAGCAGGGCGGAGCGTTTACCTACGGGACAAATTGAGGTCGCTGATTGGTCATTTGCTGACACGCCTACTGAATTGATTGACAGGTCGGGTGGGGAACGGCTGCGCAGCGGTTTTCTGTGTTTATATGTTAATAAAAAGTTCTAAAAAATAAAATAAAAACAGGGAGCGCTGGTCCAGCACACCAGAACACCAGGAAATATTTAGAGCCTCCCGCAGCCACGTTGGACATGAGTTTAGTTCGCTCGTGACAAATTCATTCATTTCTCATCAAGGAGGAAGCGATCACTTGACTTTTGGCAAAAAAACAAAAGAAAAGTCCAGATCAGAGATGAAGAGGGGGAATTTAATACATTTGTGTCACATACAAAACAGTCCGGCGCCAGGCAGGTTATTGTGAGACAACGCGCGCGCGTAAGCGGTCGTAAAATTTGAGCTTGGTGCGTTCAAAGGCTTGTGCCGCGGCGTTCGCACGGCGTGGAGCGGCGTTTGACCCAACGCAGAGCTATACTGGGGGCTTTAGAAAATCACGGTTTGACACCAGCTTTTCACAGGGGTCTTAGATAAAACAATCTGTGAGGCTCACTGAGGGCCACTGGCTTAAAATAGCATTTTTGTTTTAGAAAACAGAATTTGTTTTGTTTTATGCAAACATAAAACTCAGAAGAGATTTTCCAGAACAATACATTTACTCATTAATGACATAAAAGTGAACATACTGTGTGTCTGACAAGGCATTTGGACCTTTGAGATTTCCAGCATGCTGAAAAGTTGAACATGATTTAATGATTTAAGGACAAGAAATCAATACAGTACTGGTACCTGCTTCTTGAGACTTTCTAAGGCTTTGCAGTGTTCGGAATCTACGGCCTCTTTCTGAGCAGCCAGTTCAGTCTGGAGAAAAAAAAGCATGGTAAAATATTACGGTTATTTAGTTTACATATTTTTTACTAAATCATCCTTTAGTTGGTCATCACCTTGTGAACATGGCTGAGCACAGCTGCCATGGCTCTAAACTTCTCCATGTGTACTTGAGCCAGCTCTTTCCTCAGTTCCTCCCTGATGGATACCTGCTCTGCAGCGTGGCGCTTCATCAGCTCTTTGTGTTCTGCGCTCTGACAAAGCAGGTCTTGACAATGTCGCTTCTCAAGTTGTACAATTTCATCACGCAGTGTCTGTGATGGGAATGGTTGTGTTGTGATCAATATTCTTCAATTCTTAAACTTCAACACATTACTCAGACATCACATAGCCCAGTACTTTAGTCATCTCCTTACCTGTACTTCCTTCAAGTAAGTGGTCTCCAAAGTGTCCATATTTCCCAGCATCCTCCTCTCCAGGTCATCCCGGTCTTCCTGGTGCTTGCGAGCCATTTCTGCTTCTAAAGCTTCCAACTGTGCCTGCTTAGTCTCCTGATAAGCAGCCTCCAAACATTCAAGATCAATCTTTTGTTTTGACTTGAGGGATGCTTCTAAGGCAACAAGCTCAGCATTGTGCGTCCTTTCCAGCTCGTCTGTCATGGCTGCGAGCTGACGGCTGTGCCTGGCACTGAGCGACTCCAGCTGGGCTTTGTGTTTGGCATCGAGTTCGTCCATTTCTTTGGAGTGCTCGTTTAGTCGAGTTGTCCTTTCATGTTCTAGTTCAGCTTTATGCTTGGCCTTCAGTTCTTCTACAGATATTTCATAGGTTTGAACCAAGCGCTGCTCCAGCTCGGCTTTCTCTTCTTGGAACCTAAACACACCAAAAACACAAACAATCCCCTAAATCTACAAGAAAACTGTGGCGAACGCCACGTTTCTCTTACAGTTTGAAGAACAATTTCTCATCGGTGACCATGACTTCTGCTTGACATTTTTGTTCACAGATTATTTTTAGTAAAACACAGGGGGAAAATCAAGATGGCCATTTTACTCACTTAACATATTTTACATAATAAATCACAATTAACATCTCACCTTTGTTGAGCTAGGCGTAGCTTCTCTTCACTCTGCTCCTGAAGCGAAACGTTGAGCTCTTTAAATTCAGCAGACATGCAGTTCTTTGCCTTTTGCAGCTCATCTTCATACTGAGCCTCCAGTCTCTGCTTCATCAGTAGGACCTGTTGGCCTAAACACCACCGACTCTTAGAATCAGCTTTGAGAACTATCAGACAACCAGGACAAAATGTATCTTACTCTCACTCTTGTCCAAATCAAACTGAAGAGACTTCAACTCCTTCTCTTTGTCCAAAGCTTTTCGGAGGCTTGTCCTCTCCTCTTCAAGCACTGATTTTAGTGCAGAAATCTCATTTTCATGTTCCTGTTGAAGCTTCTTCATTTTCTCCTGCGCAGCCTCCCTTTCCTCTTTCAGAGCTTCCTCAAGAAGGGTCAGCTGCAGCAAATGAAGTTCAATAAAAATGAATTAGAGAAAACGTGCCAAACACTTGTTACTTTGAGACTGTACTGTTTATTTTTTATCTGTAGGATATCCATTCATCGTGCAGATATGCATGTACCTTTGTTGTATTGGACTGAAGCCGTTTACGCATTGGCCAGCCCTCAATGGCCCGGGGCTCCCCTGGGTGGCTCTGGGCCACCCGCGTTCATTACGCATTTGCCGCAAAGCCGCCTTGAAGTGGGTGGGCAGTTCTCTGGAAGTGGGTGGGGTGCTCTCTTCACGTGGGTGGAGTGTTCGTGTTTTAAGAGAGGAGACTCGGCAAAAAAAAAATTGTTAGCTGGATATATATATATTAGTGTTTCTGCGTTTAATTTTTGTTAATAACTGATCACAAATCAGCTTATGTTACAACGTAAATAACACGAAGCGCACACCCATTTCCGCCTTTCAGCGCGACCTGAATGTCATTAAACAGCATTAAACAATAACTAATATTGTCTAACTGTTGCGCGCAGCCAGGGTTTTAAAATATAACGAATAATCTCTAACTTTTACGTGCAGCTAAAATGTCAGGAGGAGTGATTGCTATATGAGCAAGTTGGACACCTGAAAATTCAGTCCGTCCGAATAGCACAACGAGTTAATGCGTTGTCGTTTTGACCGGGAGAAGTGGGTTCGCTTCCCGCCTGGGACAAAGTTATTTTACTTTTTTTTTCTCTTTATTCACATTTTCTTTTAAATAAAAAGGAGTTTGTTAACAAACTCCTTTTTATTTAAAAGAAAATGTGAATAAAGAGAAAAAAAAAGTAAAATAACTTTGTCCCAGGCGGGAAGCGAACCCACTTCTCCCGGTCAAAACGACAACGCATTAACTCGTTGTGCTATTCGGACGGACTGAATTTTCAGGTGTCCAACTTGCTCATATAGCAATCACTCCTCCTGACATTTTAGCTGCACGTAAAAGTTAGAGATTATTCGTTATATTTTAAAACCCTGGCTGCGCGCAACAGTTAGACAATATTAGTTATTGTTTAATGCTGTTTAATGACATTCAGGTCGCGCTGAAAGGCGGAAATGGGTGTGCGCTTCGTGTTATTTACGTTGTAACATAAGCTGATTTGTGATCAGTTATTAACAAAAATCAAACGCAGAAACACTAATTCAGCTAACAATTGTTTTAGGGGTTTCTCGTTTCTGTAGTTAAATTTGAATGAAATTCAACCCTCGCGCTGAGGTTGTTTGAATGAGTCCCGCCCCTGCTGCAAACAACGAATCAAATGTGAGCAGTACATGACGTGAAACTAGCCCTGTCGGGCTCGGCTCGATGGAACCACGGTGAAGATGGTTCCAGAACAAGGGTGGATCCCGGGCGGAAAAGGTAAATGCGAAGACGCCGAACCCGGGTTAGAAGCTGGGAGAGCCGGGGAGGGCCGGCCAATGCGTAAACGGCTTGTGTTTCATCATCTTGCTGTTTACTTAAGGAAGTCAGTTTGTTCTCCAAGTTGTGGACAAGTGTTATCCTTGTCTGCAGCTCCTCAGTGAGACACCAAGTCCTTTGTTCTACCTCAATCTAGATAAGAAACTATTTTTAACCAAACTATATGACAGGGCTTACAAAATCCAGGGTCAATCATTCATTCAACCTTTATTTAGTCAGGTAAATCTTATTGAGCTTCGAGGGCTCATTTACGAAAGTGACCTGCTACAAACTAAAGAACAATGAACAGCAATGGTACAAGTACATTAAACAATAGACAAAATCCAGGGTCAATTATCTTAATTAGTTTTCTCACCTCGACCTGCCTTGCTGCATCCAGATGAACTCTAGTAAGCTCTACAAAAACAGTTAGATGTTGTTATTTTTTATTTTTCTGACATTAACCAGTGTTTCTGTTATAAATGCAGATGTGAAGGACCTTTTAGATGAATGTCTGAAAGTTTTGCTCTGAGCTGCTCAAGCTCCAGAGCATGACGAGCCTTCATCTCCTGCAGCTCTTTATAGTAACAGTCTGTGAGGTCTGAGCGCACCTGAAAAACAGGAAACAAGAGTTCTTATGAACAAATGGTAAATGGACTGCACTGATATAGCACCTTTCTATCTTATCAAGATACTCAAAGTTCTTTACTACACAATCTTTGCCTCATTTACCCATTCATACAGCACTCTACTATATATATATATA
>JBBPBX010012738.1:40905-53556 GCA_038048925.1 Garcialebias charrua | reverse complement strand
TGTGTCGGAGCAGAGAAACAACTAAAACATGCAGGATGGCGTCAAGGATCAGGGTTGGGGAACCCCCTGAGAGTCATTTCTTAACGAAAGATGATCTTAGTCAAAAACGGTCACGAAATGGGCGATATGAAAGAAAAAGCTGATTGTAACGTTGAGCTAAAGGTTGTTGATGATAGTAATAACAACTTTCCTCCTCCCAGCCTGCAGTGATTGGCCTCAGTTTGCTAAATAATTCAAGTCAAGTGTCAGATTTGCTTGATCCCTAGAGTTTCTCCATGAGGGGCTTCAGAAAACTGCGTTATAAAACGTCTGACTCAGAAGCCGTTGAACTGCTGAGTCACTGAGGGCGATGATGATTCAGAAAAGGCTCAGGCCTGGTTGACCCCCCCTCCCCAACATTACCGTCTATCTTACATTCATCACCTTTCTAGCCACGTTTTGTGCTGTCCGGCCTCATGCTACTCATCCTTTACTCGTTTGTGCATCCTTCCTTCTGCTCCCTCTGGGTTCAGTCTTTTAATGGTCTCTTCATTAGTTCCACTCCAGGGAAATGCTTCAGCTGTGGTTATAATATACATGTAGATGAGTGAAATGCTGCCTCTGTAGTGGTTCTCCTGCTTCAAACTGATTATGTCAGGTGCAGGTAAGCTCTTATTTAAGAAAAATAAAAAGTGAGGAGATTCTACTGGATAGGGTCTCAGAGTTTGTGCAGGATCAGAACTTGGGTTGCATAAATCTGACTGAGCCTGGCTGCAGAGAAGTAGAGCTCTGGTTTGGAGATTTGTCGTTTTTGCCACAATAATTTATGCAGAAAGCTCCTTTGTGATGTCAATCTCAGTTCGTTTTCTCCACAATACTTTCATTCAACCTTTATTTATACAGGTTAGTCTCACGAGGACGCATTTTCAAGAGACCTGTTTTAAACAAACAAAAAACTATAGATGAGGTACAAACGACAATGCACAGTCATTAAAAGCATATAAAATGAAAAGTACAGGTCTATAAAAGTAGTGATGTAAAACTACCGGTAAATAAAAACAAGCTACATTATAAAACTGGGTAAAATACTAAAAACGGAAACATGTCTGTCTGCATTAATTTTTGCATTGAACTTAACAATTGTTTAAAATCCCTTAGAGAGATCAAAGTTAACAACTTCAGATATTTTTGCAAGGTTTTCCAGGTTACAGGAGCAGAGTAGGAGAAGGCCTTTTTGCCAAATTCAGTCTGCACTGAATGGATTCTGCAGGTAACGATGTCCTGAGAGCGCACGCTGTTGCTGCACTGACGACGTGATATGTAGGAGGAGATGCAAGAAGGCAGCGGAACAAGGAGTGAGAGTCTGCATGAAGTTAAGGATGACCCATCGACCAGTGAATACAGGGTGCAGTGATGGGTACAGTAGTTACAGCCAGTTATTAATCTTAGTGCACTGTGATAGACGGCGTCCATCCAACATCTGCAGGGTGCTTGCAGGAGCGTTCATGTAAATAATATCACCAAAGTCAATGGAGGGAAGGAAAGTAGCAGTTACAAGGTGTTTTCTAGCATTCCGAGTTAAACGAGATCTATTTCAGAAAAAGAAACGCAATTTTATTTTCTTCATCAAGTTTTTGACATGAGGCTTAAAAGATAGATGCACATCGACCAAAATTCCCAAGTACAGTATCAGTAAACTCAATAGGAACACCATTCATAGATGAGAAAGAAGGAAGGACTGCTGGTACAGTACTGACTTCCTGTTTGAAAACAACATCCCTTTGGTTTTGTCAGTATTTCGCACCAGTTTGAGATGGAACAAGTCTGACTGGATGGTGTCGAATGCAGACTGTAAGAGCTTGAAGTCCTTAGCAACTGTTCTGTCTTGACAAAACTGTGTCGTCAGCATAAGGATGCATCAGGAATGAACTGACCTACATTACTTATGAAGATTGTAAAGAGGGTGGGTCCTAAGATTGAGCCTTGTGGTACACCATTGTTAACAGTTAAATAACTGGAAGAAGTACAGCTATGTTGATCACATTGCCTCCGATGTGTGAGGTAATTGGAGAACCAACCAATAGTGTGATCTGAGAAACCAATGTCTGAGTAGGATTGAGTAGGATACAGTGGAGATTAAGCCAACAAGTTTTCTGAAACTACAGATAAGTACGGTAGAAGCCTGTGTGTTTCAGGTGGTGTTTCTTCTGCTTAAGCAAATTGTGCAACAACTGCAGGCTTCATATTGACATAATCCTCGCTGCAGACAGAGCAGGGCAGTATCCGTGTGTAGGTTTTTTTTGGCACCAGTTGCCGTTACCTTGTCCTGCCTCTGTGTGTGTTTCATGTCCTCTTTATGCTCCTCATCCATCTGTAAGGGTCC
Organism: Garcialebias charrua; assembly: GCA_038048925.1. NCBI lineage: Eukaryota > Metazoa > Chordata > Actinopteri > Cyprinodontiformes > Rivulidae > Garcialebias > Garcialebias charrua. The sequence goes on along the minus strand of JBBPBX010012738.1, from coordinate 51,194 downwards.
ATAAGCTTTCTTGACATGAATCAGCCAGTGTCCCTCAGCAGCAGACAGCCTCGGTGTGACTGTATTCTTTGTTTATACACATGTTCTTTTACTTGCACTGCTCTCTGTCTGCGTCTCGTTCGTCTTTAACCTCTTTCCCAGCTCTCGAGTTGGCTGTGCTGATCGTTGTACCCTCATTGTGGAGAAACAAAACCATTGTTTTGTATAAATGAATATATTCCAGTTATATGCCACCAAGAAGCCTGTATGCACTACAGCAGCTTACACCCTTATTTACTAATGAAACAGTAGAAGTACTTGACATGTGTACTCACCAATTAGTCTTTTTTAGTTAAGCTTTTAGTTAAGGTAGTGTATTTTTAGTTAACATTCTTCGTTCATATCTTAGATCTTATTACTGTTTTTTTTTTGTTTTTTTACATTTTATACTTTTGTTAGATGTAACTGGGACCCTGTCCACACAATTTCATTCCACCACATGTAGAATGTGCTGGAACTTGTCTCAGTGGGAGTTTAATTACATTAAAATACAGGTAGTCCTCGACTTACGACGGAGATCCGTTCCTACGTGCCGTCGTAACCCGTATTTCGATGTAAGTCGGAACATACGTACAAACTGGCACAACTGGTAGAGCTGCTGCCTCTCAGCGAGAAGGTTGCCGGTTCAAATCCCGGTCCGGGGCCTTTCTGGGTGGAGTTTGCATGTTCTCCCCGTGCATGCGTGGGTTTCCTCCGGGTACTCCGGTTTCCTCCCACAGACCAAAAAACATGCTTGTTAGGCTGATTGGTGACTCTAAATTGACCCTAGGTGTGAGTGTGAGAGTGGATGGTTGTTTGGTGTGAGTGAGACAGGTCCCTCTTGTAAATGAGTCCCCGTGACTCAACGAGGCTAGCCTGTATAAATAAAGGTTGAATGAATGAAAAACTACACCTTATACGTACAATATAAGTATTTTACCAAGCACTTAGCCTATCCTAACACAGTACCCTACATAATTATCAAAACACACATACATTTGGGAGCCATAATGAAAGGAAAAAAGAGTTAATAACCTACTGGTATGCTGGTGAAGCCGTTCCTCCGTCCCTCCTCCAAATTCTCCATTGCGTTTACGTCGTAAAACCGCCGTACAGCTCGGTCCATCCTCCGTACGTATTCGTTTACGACGTAAAACCGCGTTCACAGTACACACAGTAAAAGTAAGTTGTACTATGCACAGTTTTGTTTTGTTTTTTGAATGTCCAGAGGACCAGACTTGGCTTTTTTTAGAAAGTACAGGGCAGCTGTAGCCTCCGCAGCTAACCGGAAACTGCGTAACTCGTATTTAAAAAAAAAAAAATATATTTTTTTTTTATGGGAGGTGCGTCGTAACTCAAGGCCATCGTAAGTCGAGGACTACCTGTACTTTATTTAGATAATCTTGTCCAAAACCCCTATTAAAAGCCTAAAATTCCTTAAACTGAGGCATACCGGTATTTCTTGACACGTCTCATGCCAGTTTTAAACTTTATGATGTTACGCAGAATGGCACGCACTCATAGCCTGTTTTGTGAATAACTCTAATCTACTACCTTCATCAAACTTGATTAAAATATCAGTAAAATTCACTGAGTTGGAGCCATTTTTGCGATTGGTACTGTTGATTAGCTGTGATCTGTAATGGGGTTTTAGCTCTAAAAGTTCGTTATAATTAATGCAGTGGTTCATGTTTTTATTTATTTTTTGCTAACAGACAGACGAATGAACACAGGCAGCATCGTTTTTTCCATCAGTCGTGACATTTTCAGTGTAAAGTATTTTCCTGGAGAATGAGCCAGATGATTGATTACTTATCAAAGCAGCTGTTGATTCATTTCCTAGTTACTGATTAGTCTTTGCAGCTCAAAGCTCCGCTCTTAAAGGAGAAATGAAAAGTGTTTTTAAGCTAATAGTAGTCTAATGAAAAGCATAAAATAAGCTTGTTGAGAAAATTTCACAAGTCAAAAATGTCATCCTAACTCAAATTTAGACTTTGCAAAGTGAAAAAATTCTCATCTGGTGTTTTTGACCCCCCTCCCTCTGCTTGCTCTCCGTCCCCTGAATATGACATAGGCAGTGCAATGGTCGTCCCTCATACAGTAATATTAGTGTGTGTATCTAGTATTTTTTCAACTTTCATCATTTTGTAAACCGCCCCCTAGCTTATAGACTGTAGTTATGTTATCATTCACAAGAGTTTGTATATATTTTTTGTTTATGTAGTGTTTTGTAGTTCTGTTTGTGTTAATAAAAAAAAAAATCTAGTAGTGGACAAAAAGGTTTCAGTGTGTAGCAATTAGGGATGCAGCAAAAAAAATCTATTTTTTAAAGAATCAAGATTCTTAGTCCTGGCGATTCAGAATCGATTCTAAAAGCCCCAAAATAGATTTTAAAACTTTTTTAAAATTTTATATTGTATTTTTACCGCTCCTGTGCATTCGGCCGCTGTAGAATTTTGGCCGTGTAGGGCCACCGTAGTTAGTTAGCCAGGCAGCTCCCAATGGAGCCTGCTAGCAAGGAGGGAGACCCTGCATGTTTCAACTTGCTCCTTCATCTTTAAAAATCATTTTAGATCCTACTACCGTATGTTCTGTGGAATACAGAGCTTAACAAGACATTGGTAACTGTTTCAGGACATTTTCAACACCCCCACTTCCATGTTAGCATACTGCGCTAGCATGCTAACGTTAGCATACGGCGCTAGCATGCTAACGTTAGCATGCGAAGGCTATTCGTATTTCCAGGATAGAAATGCCCATTAATGCACTAAATCACCAAACTGTTTTTGACAAACTTAAGTGATATCCTTCGGATTCAAAAAAGTATTCTGCTTCCATTTTAAATGACAGACAAGAGGACAGTAATGATGGGTTTATAGCTTCAGTGTTATTGTAAGATAGCAAAGGAGGTCTTAATTGTGTCATAAAAGTGCGTCCAGAAAATGACTACAGAAATCACTGCACTTCGGCATGTAGCAGGAAAAATGTAAAAAAACTATTTCTTTAAGCTACTGACTTGAAAAAAGCATACTAAGTATGTTTATGTGTGTTGTTTACTATATGAAATTCTTGTTATATCGATTTTTTCAGATTTGATTACATTTCTCCTTTAACAACAACTATTTATTATCCAGGCTTATTTTCCCGCTTGGAGATTGAGACGTCTGTGTTTGTTTTTATCTGTTGTCAGGGCTCGGCCCCTGAAAGCTCAGAGTTGCAGCTGCAAGGGTTTTTAAACACCCGGCCGCCTCGTGTCAAAGGGTGTGTCTGATTTACAGGATCCTGCTCGTTTTGTGTCGAACGCCTGCCTACCTGCACGGGATCATGTTTGAACTCGGTGATGTTAATCATCGCTTTCAGTCGACTTCCCCGAGCAGAATTTCAGCCCACAGGGTGACGTTGGCGTCAACAGATGATCAGAAAGTAGCCAGCATCGGTTTTACAGCTTGAGTTTTTAAGCTTATCTGAGCAAATCCATCATTGATCTACTGTACATGGGGGCCCCAAATTAGGAGACTAGTCTGGATTCTGACCCAAATGAAGTCTTAAATCTAGACCCAGATTGAATGATACAGTTTAGTAGAAGTAAATAATTATATATTTTTTAATTGCATGCTTTTGTGTTCACGTTAATTCATTTTAGGTAGCACAGTTTTAAGTTAGGTACTTTTGAGAAGCACAGGTTTTCCCACCTCTGCAAACATATTTTATGAGGTGCAGCCTATTATAGGAATTAGAGAAATTGCATTTCCTGTGAAAATGCTGTGTAAATGCTTATCGCTGAAGAACTTGCTGAAAAGTAGCTGAAATGAGCTAAAAACATGCTGAAATGTAGCTGAAATGGAAGAACAAGCCTAAGTTAGCAGAAGTTAGCAGAAATAATATATATTTGCTGAATTAGGTTCAATTAAGCAGAATTTTGCACAAAACCTATGAAATTAGCTTAAATAGCTGAAATTAGTAAAAAATAAAATAAAATAAATGCTGAAAAGTAGCTGAAAAAGCAGAAAGAATATTAAACCACCAAAATGAAATGGAAGGAGCTGAAATAAGCTCCAAAAATGAGGAATTAGCCGAAAAGGCAAAAGTTTGCACAAATTCAGCTAAATAGTAGCTGAAATGGCAGAAAAAGCTGCAACTAGCAGAAAAAAGCTGGAAGTAGCAGAAAGAACGTAATTGGGTTGAAAGTAGCAGAAATTACCATGAAAAAGTTGAATATTTTTGAAAACAGCTGAAATGAGCTATAAGATGCTAAAAACTAGCTGAAAAGGTAGAACGAGCTTAAATTATCAGAAGAAAGAAAACACGTTTGTCCATTTCGGCTGAAAGAAGCAGAAATGAGCACAAAAAGTGGAAATTATCTGAAAAATACAAACATTAGCTAAACAAACAGCTGAAAAGCAGCTAAAAGGGCAGAAAAAGCTTAAATTACCAGAAGTATATTTGCTGAATTAGGCTGAAAAAAGTTGAAATGAGTGGGGGGAAAAAGTGAAATTAGCTGAAAGAGGTAAAATTACCATAAACACAGCAAGATACAGTAGTAGCTGAAATAGCTGAACAAGCTGAAATTTGCAGAAAGAATCTGAAAGGAGCACAAAACAGCTGGAAAAACAGCTGAAATGATCTGAAAGTAGCATAACAAGGCAAGCTGAAACTGACAGAAAGAAGTTAATTAGGCTGAAAGTAGCAGAAATTACCATGAAATGTTGAATGATGCTGAAAACAGCTGAAAAAAGATAAAAATGCTAAAACCTAGCTGAAATGGTAGAACAAGCTTAAATTAGCAGAAGAAAGAAAACATGCTTGTCCAATGAGGTTGAAAAAAGCATAAATGAGCATAAGAAAGTGAAAATGATCTGAAAAAAGCTGAAATTAGCAACAAAAAACCCCAGCTCAAAAGTAGCTAAAAAAAAAGGCAGAAAAAGCTGAAATTACCAGAAGGAATTGGAGAGAACACATTTTTGCTGAATTAGGTTGAAAAAAGTTTAAATGAGTGGAGAGAGAAAAAAAGTGAAATTAGCTGAAAGAGCTAAAATTAGCTTAAAACGGCTATATTAGGGATGTGCCGATCGATCGGTAACCGATCAATCGGCACCGATAATCATTAAAGCGGATGTGATCGGCTTTTGCCTTCAATTACCGATCACAGAGCCTGTGATGCGAAGTTTGCTAACTGCAAAACGTGCGACGAAAAAGTACCTCGTGGAGGAATTTCAACGAAGTCCTTCAACACAACAAACCTAATTCGTCATTAAAATGTTTTAATACGTTTTAATAACTTACCAAAAGCCGTCTGCCAGCGCCGCGATAAGCAACACCTGTTAGCATGAAGCCCCACCGAGTAGCTCCACCGAGTCCGCTCCGCTGCGCAGTTACGGGCAGTCCAGTTTAGCTGCGGCTTCAAAAAGGCTGTCGGCTTTGTTATTCCAAGTTAGCTGGGTGTCCCCCGGTATCTTCTGCTTCCAGTCCGACATCGAGGCGAGCTCCAGGAACCTCTGATCGCACAAAGCCGGCTGTCTGCTGCAGCTCCGGTTTAGCATGTTAGCCTTAGCTCATACCATGAGCTGCTGGTCTCGCGCGGCGCTGTAGGAGCGCTCGGCGGAGGGATCGCGGCTGCTGCTCCAGTCCTGAGACATTCACAGAGTTCAGGGAGTGTTTCCAGTTAATTTATCCGTATGAGGCATCCTCTTATGGGAGAAACAGTCCTCCAAAAGCCGAGTGCCGAGTGTGGAACTGAATGTAAAATGGCGGAGGCGGTATTTCCTGGTTCTTCTTCTTCTTCTATAGAGTTGAATGGCGGTTGGCGAACTCATATTAAGCGCATTACCGCCACCTGGTTCCCGCAGGAAGTTGTTCAAAAAAGCACGAAATTATTTAAAAATAATAATAATGATACTTTACGTATTTATAAAGCCATTTGTAAAAACAGCCAACAGTGCAGCTTTAAGTAGCAAATGGGGTATTTTAGTTTTTTATATGAAGTAATAGATGTGTTTTTTTTAAAACAATAAAAAACCTTTTTTTTTAATTGAAAGTTAGTAAGGTAAACATTTTTCTTTGATAATGCAGTTGATAATTACTTTTATTTACTTTGTTCTCTGAAATAAATTAGTAAAAATATGTTTTTGTCTGAATTATGGTGATTTTATGGTTCTGAAAATAACATGAGTGCTGCTTCTGGCTACAAGATCTGAAAAGTTTTCAGATCTTGTAGCCAGAAGCAGCACTCATAAATTACAGGTAAGCCATTTGATCGGTGATCGGTTTATGTGATCGGCTCACATATAGGCAATCGGTAATTGAGATCGGTATCGGTGATCGTCACACATAGGTGATCGGTATCGGTATCGGTTTTAAAAAACCTGATCGGCACATCCCTAGGCTATATGGTAGCTGAAATTTGCAGAAAAAGCTTAAACTTGCCGTAATGAGCTGAAAGGAGCACGACAAGTTGAAATTAGCAGAAAGAAGTTAGAAGAAGCCAAAAATGTTGTAGTTAGCAGAAGTAATCTGAAAGGAGCGCAAGACAGCTGAAAGTAGCCGAAAAAAGTTTAAATTTGCACAAAGAAGCTGAAAGAAGCTGAAGCAGAACAAAATGTGAAAGGAGCCATAAAAGATTGTGAACACATCTAAAGATTTGAAGGATGTAAAATGAGCTCAATTCATTTTCTATGAGAAAAAAGTGTCAGAAAAGGCTAAATATGTCAAAAAGCTAAAGTTGCACCAATACCAAAAGTCTCAACACCGTCCTCGTTACACACACACACAAAAAAATAGTTTTGCTAAATAACATTTTTTAGGCAGATTTGGCTGAATTTTATTATTAGGCCACAGATGTGCAGCCTGTACAGTGTAGTTCTTCATCTAACACACTCACGTTTACAAAAACAAACAACTTAAAAACATTTAGTAATCAAGTTATTTTTTTTCAGCGCACAACCAAACGTTCTTCACAAGGTTCAACGTGTGAAAAGTTTTCAAGTTCCTGCTTGTAAAACACCCAGAGGTAATAAACGATCAGCAGCCAGACTTTTGTGATTTATTATTTCTGCCTGTGACGTCGTCACTCTCTGGAGGTGTGGAAGTCTGAAGTTCAGTCAGCTGATTGTTCGTGTGACTTCCATGTTTTAGCTTTGTTTAGCTGATTGTATTTCTCTGCAGTTTGCAGCCTAATCAACTCCAAATGTTTGGCAGCACTGAAGCTAGTGGAAACATTTTGAATGAATCAGTGGAAACTCTTTTTTTTTTTTTTTAAGAAACGTGATTGAAAGAAAGAAATGTGACAATTTGATGTTTGATCATCAAGCAGGCGAACGTTACAACAATCTTGTAGCGTGAATCAAATTTAAAATACTTTTTTCACTTATTTCTCTTTCTAAACCAAAGTAAGAGTTTGAGTCCAAAGTTTTCTGTAGAAGCAGGAAGTTGGTGCCACTCAGGCTCAAGCTGACAATATAAACACGAAAAATAAGTTGTACCTTTGAACCAAAACAAACATTTGTGCACATGCACCTCTAGCCCATGGTTTCAGATTAATTTCTTGTAAAACTTTTGGTTACAAGTTAAAAACATTTTTCAGCAAAACTAGCTTTTTAAGACATAATTTTTAGTTTAAAATGTAACATTTTAGCTTATTTATTTTTTATTAAAAGGCAAAATATAAATTTTTCTGAAAATGTAAATCAAAGAAATCTGTCTTTGACCAACACGTGTGGCGAACAAGTGAAAGACGGCAAATCATGTCTCTGCATTTGTCTGTTAGCAAAATATTTTATGAACCAATTCAATTCAGTTTATTTATATTATTTATATAGAACCAAGTCACAACAGAAGTCATCTGAACCGAAACATTCATTCATATATATTATACAGTATAAGTACCATATTTTTCAGATTATAAGGCGCATTAAGTGAAACAAAACAATCAGATGAGTCAAACTTGATCAACTCATTCACATTAACCACATAAAATGGGTTTGAGGTCAGTAAGCACAACCAGAATTAATACTTAAGGCTCACTGTCGACTTTTGAGAAAATTCAAGGATTTTAAGTGTGCCCTATAGTCTGAAAAATACGGTAAGTTAATAACATTAATTATTTGAGGAGCAGACTGTTTTGAGTTTTACTTCATCACAGACTCTGGTTGAGCAAGCATGAAGGTGACAGTGGAAAGGAAAAACTCCCTCATGAGGAAGAAACCTTTAGCAGAACCAGACTCAGGACAAGTGGCCATCTGCTTTGACCGGCTGGGTTTAAGAGGAACAGATACACAATGGCAGGTCAAGAATCACATATTAAGATAGAAATAATATCAAATGAAAACTTCAATTGTAACAATTCATTTAAGGAAATGAGGTCAATTTGTCCTCCGGTAGTTTAATCTATAGCAGCACAACAAGCCAACTCTAACTATAGGATTTATCAAAAGGGAAAATTTTCAGCCCAGACAGAAACTGGAAGTTGTTTCCACAAGAGAGGAGCCTGAGAACTGGACAATCTTCCTCCCATTCTGCTTTTGGAAACTCTAGGAACCACAAGTAAGCCTGCAGTCTGAGAGCAAAGCGCTCTATTGGGAAAATATGGAACAATTAAATCTCAAATATAAGATGGAGCTAGGTTGTTGAGGGCTTTGTAGGTTAGAAGTAAGATTTTGAATTCAACTCTGCACTTGACAGGGAGCCAATGGAGAGCAAATAAAACTGGAGAAATCTAGTGAAATAATTTGTCATACTCTCAAAACAAAACAAAAAAACTTTTAGTTACCTCATCTCAAGATGGCCACCATAGCAAATAAACCCAAAAATGTCCATATCTCACTCAGTTGTACAATTATCTAGCTAAAATATGTGTGGCAGTAGCTGAAAGTAATTGACAACGCATGCTCTGAGTTCTGGCAGATGGTAAAAAAAGCAGCAGACAGTCTTCAAGGAGAGCTAGTTTCACTGAATCAAACCACGTGGATGCCCTGCCCGAAAAAATCTCACCACTTCTGCTTTGCTCTGTTTAATCGCTTTCATTTTAAATTTGTTTTAATTAAACTCTTTTCGTTCAGTTGGACAACTTGTTGAAACCAACTTTTTTATTCCTTTTATGATCTGGGCGTCTTTTCTCCCTTGTCAAGTTCAATAAATCTGTTGAAAGCTGTTCAGTTGTGTAATTTTGATGTGTACGGTAGTTTTGCTTCAGCTCTTCACGTTGTAGTACAGACATTTGTCCACAAAGTGGCAGCATGAGCCCATTCCTCCCAGTTTGGGCTGCAAGTCATGTGCTCTGTAAATCATGGACTTACATGTGCCTTGTGGCTGAGTAGACATGCATTTCATGCACACAAGGAATGAATGAGGAGTTCATGTGTGAGTGCTGACGGTTAGAAATAAGTGTAGTGTTTATGAAACATTCACTCTATTGTGATCCATTTGGCTTCTGTATGTTTTTCGGCATCTTTCTCGTTTCACCATCTTTGTGCTATTTCAACAAATCATAAACGTTCAGGAGAAGGGTTCTACGACTTTTGGTGTTGGTGCAACTTTAGCTTTTTTAAATATTTAGCCTTTTCTGCCATTTTTTGTCCTCATGGAAAATTAATTGTCCTCATTTTACCTCCTTCAAATCTTTAGATCTGTTTACAACCTTTTACTGCTCCTTTCACATTTTGTTCGGCTTCAGCTTCTTTCAGCTTCCTTGTGCAAATTTACAGTTTTTTCAGCGAGTTTCAGCTGTTTTTTCAGCCATTTTGTGCTCCTTTTAGATTATTTCTGCTAACTACAACATTTTTGTGCTTCTTCTAACTTCTTTCTGCTCATTTCAGCTTGTTATGCACTATTCAGCTCATTTCTGCAAGTTTTAAGTGTTTTCTATATTTCAACTACTATTTAGCTGTTTTATGCTAATTTAAGCTTTTTCAGCTAATTCAACATTTTTTGCACTCGTTTCAACTTTTTTCAGCCTAAATCAGCAAAAATGTAACCTCCACTTCCGTCTGGTAATTTCAGCTTCTTTCAGCTTTTTTAGCTACTTTGCAGCTGTTTTGTTTTAGTGCTAATTTCAGCTTTTTTTCAGATAATGTCTACTTTTTTGTGCTAATTTCTGCTACTTTCAGCAAACATGGTTTCGTTCTGCTTTGTTCTACTGATTTAAGCTGATTTAAGCTTGTTTTACATTTTAGCTAATTTTATAGAATTTATTTTTCAGCTAATTTTAGCTATTTTCAGATAAATCAAAGGTTTTTGTGGTAATTTCTGCAACTTTCCGCCTAATTAACTTCTTTTTG
>JBBPBX010012738.1:22556-40900 GCA_038048925.1 Garcialebias charrua | reverse complement strand
TTACGAGCGCTCTGATCTACGAGGTTCCAGACTTACGAGCTGGCGAATTTTTGGAAAAAACGCAAAAAATACTGAGTTTTCATGTGTTTTTTCACCACAGTTCGTTAGCTAAACATGTCAGGGTGTCCGCGGGGTCTTGAAAGTTATTAAAAGTTGATAAATCAATTTTGGGAAAATTAAGGGTCTTGAAAAGTATTAAAAAGTCTTGAAAGCGATTTGATGAGGTATTATTTTTTTTGCTGTTATTCTAGCTTTAAATAATTTGACAGCAAAACGTATGTATGACTAATATTTGTTTTCCTCACCGTGGAGGATTCGGAAACTGCTTCGCACAAATTTAGAGTGTCAGGTTACAACAGCCTTTACGGCTAGGCCTGTCTTGTGCGCATGCGCGGCTGCTTTATCTCAAAGTTGAGTCTGTGTGTTCAAGTAAGTTGCCGTAAGACCGTGAGAACAATGGGTAAATGCAAGTTTTTGGACTCCTGGTTGGAGATGCCTGATTTTCAAGAATGGCTGAGGCCTGTCACCGAGAATAACCGCAAAGCTTATTGTACATTTTGTTAAAAAAAAAGATGAGCTTAGCCTCGATGGGCATAAATGCTGAAGCTGAGTTAGAAGAGCTGAAAAAAAGAGAAAAGTTCTACAAGAGGTGTGCGATTCTCTGCAAAAAAATGCAGATAAGTTGGCAGAGCAGGCAGAGGGAAAGTCAGGTTCTTTAATGGCCCAACTGATCACTAAGTCCAATGTCTTGAGAAGGAGACGTAAAGAAAAACTCAGTGAGCTGGTGCAAACTGAAGAGTTGCTGGAATGCAAAGTAACTGCACTGAGGCACATGTAATGATTACTGTGTTTATTTCTTATCCGCCATTGTTCAACCAAGTTACTTTAAAATAGCTACGAGTCTTGTTGTAACCTAAGCTATATTTTCTTAAACCTAGTCGTGGTTCAGTTTCTTCTTTTAAACTTTTTTCTTTCCACTGTATCTCAGTTCTGTTGTAGGTTTGAAATTCATGGATTTAATTGAAAACAACAGCAATTTTGTAAATCAAAGATTTGTTGCTTGATAAAACAAAGTGACAATAAGGTCTTGAATTTATTTTGGAAGGTCTTTAAAAAGTCTTGAAAAGGTATTGAAATTAACTTCATTATTCCTGCATATACCCTGCATGTGGACACACGTTTCCGATCATTTTTATGCACTCATAAGCAGTTTTTTGATGAAAAACGAGTGTTTGTAGTCGCGCTAGCGAAACCGTTCCAATTTACGAGCGAAATTCCGGACTTACGAGAGACATGGCAACCGTTCCAAATTACGAGATTTCCGGTTTACGAGCGCCTCGTTGTAACGGATCTCGCTCGTAAATCGGGGACTACCTGTATATATATATTTATATATATATATATTTATATATATTTATATATATATATATTTATATATAGCCGGCAACGTTATCAATATTTGCACTACACTGCCAACTGAAAAGTAACAAAAATGATCCTAAAAGGATGAAATTACAAAAATCAAAGGATTTATTTAATACTTTACGTACATATATTCTATTCGGCCACGAAATTAACAAAAAATAGAATGATCTTTTAATCCCTAAAACCACGTTTAAATCTCAAATACACGGGTGTGTCGCCACCGCATTTATACATAAAAGTAACCCAAATACATGAAACTAACGACTCGCCGTCGAATGGTCGACACAAAACACACAATAAAATCATCCGGCCACGTTAATTTGGCTTGAAACAGCGGGGTTCTCTACGGATTTATCCATTAGTAACCCAGCACTACCAACAGGCAGACACAGAGTTAGCGTCTATAGGTAGTCAACAGATTTAATGAAAAGTAACTAAAATACATAAAAATAACGACTCACCGTCAAATGGTCGACACAAAACCCTCAATAAACTCCTCCGGCCGCGTTAATTTGGCTTGAAACAGCGGGGTTCTCTACGGATTTATCCAAGTACCCAGCACAAACAGTAGCCACAGAATTAGCCCCCGAGTTCACCTCTGAGTGACCCGGAAGATGTCAAGATGGAATAGTCCATTTTTAGTAGGGGGATAAAGAAATCGACCGTTTTTTTTATTGCGTATTTAATGATCGTTTTCATCGTAACTATAATTATTTTTATGTTAAATGTACATTAACAAGCAGGATCAATGTTAGTGATGTAGGTGACTGCACGGGGCGAGGCGGGGCCGGGGCCACTGCTGAAATGGGACCCCCAGGCATTTACCTACATGGTAGATCCGAGTCTGTTCTCAGCTCTGCCCCCCTCCCCCTCACACCCTTCCTCCTCTCTGCTGTTTACGGTGGGGAAAAAGGTAAAACAAGCAGCATAAGAGCTTGTAAATAAGTTTATTGGTTTTTACTGATAGATAATTAGTTATTAGCGGTACTGCATTTTAAATAAAAATAGCACAAATCCGCTTATGAATTATAAAAGTTAGTCAATTCACAAAAACTCTGACAAAAAGTTTAGGTCCACTGTAAGCGGATTAGCGCTTTAGCGCTACCTAGCGTTCATTTGCCCACCACTGGTTGTCAGTTACAATTATCAACATTAAAATAAATAAACATTTGAAATATATCAGTCTGTGTAATGAATGAATATAATAACATATATATAAGTTACACTTTTTGAATGAAATTACTGAAATAAACTTTTTCACGATATTTTAATTTTATGACCAGCACCTTTATATGAAGGTGGTGAAGACTGATATATTTCAAATGTTTATTTATTTTAATGTTGATAATTGTAACTGACAACTAATGAAAACCCCAAATTCAGTATCTCAGAAAATTAGAATATGGCAACTGAAAAGTATGAGCATGTTCAGCACTTAAAGCTGCACTATGTAACTTTGTAGTGCAGTCTGTAACTTTTCTAACAATATTTTTAACATATTTCTTCACTCTGTCACTATCTACTGACAGACTGGTGTTAGACAAAGTAATCTCTGAAAAAAACTATAGTCCCCTTGCTTCTCTATCAGCATTTATAAAAACACTAAAAACACAGAGTGACCCGCCGTTAACCAGCCAATAAAAACAGAGTTTGTAACCAGCCAATAAAAACAGAGCTTGAATTTGAATCAGCCAATAAAAACAGAGCTTGAATTTGAATTTCAGCAGAGCAAGGGGGGCAGAGCCATATATGGCTCTGAGGGGGAGGGATCAGAATGCTTTGCCTGTTGAAAATATTTCTAAGTTCTGTGCTCTACAGAAAGTTACACATAGCACCTTTAATACTTGTGGCTCCTTTTGCCTGGATTACTGCAGCACTGCAACGTGGCATGAAGTTGATCAGTCTGTGGCACTGCTCAGGTGTTATGAGAGCCCAGGTTGCTCTGATAGTGACCTTCAGCTCTTTTGAATTGTTGGCTCTGGTGTACTGCATCTTTGGCTACAATGCCCCATAGATTTCTATGGGGTAAATGTCAGGCGAGTTTGCTGGCCAGTTGAGGACAGGGATATCATGGTCCAGGTACTGGTAGCTTTGGCACTGTGTGCAGGTGCCAAGTCTTTTTGGAAAATGAAATCTGCATCTCCATAAAGTTGGTCAGGAAGGAGGAAGTGCTCTAAAACTTCCTGGTAGATGACTGCATTGACCTTAGATCTCAGAAACCACAGTGGACCAACACCAGAAGATGACATGGCACCCCAAACCATCACTGACTGTGGAAACTTGACATTGGACCTCAAGCAACGTGGATTCTGCACCTCTTTTCCCCCAGACTCTGGGACCTTGATTTCCAAAGGAAATCCAAAATTTACTTTCATCTTTGGACCTCTCAGCAGCAGTCCCAGGTGAGATGCTTCTGACGCTGTCTCTTGGGCTACGTTCACACTGCAGGCAAATCCGACCCAAATCTGATTTTTTTTTTGCCCCATCTGATCCATATCCGATTTTTTTATGACAGTCTGAACGCGACAAATCCGATGTTTTCAAATCCGACCCAGGCAGTTTCAGATGGCTATGTTCACACTGCAGGCAAATCCGACCCAAATCTGATTTTTTTGCTCCATCTGACCCATATCCAATTTTTTTATGAGAGTCTGAATGCAACAAATCTGATGTTTTCAAATCCGACCCAGGCCGTTTCAATATGTGGTTTTAAATCAGATATATATCTGATGTTTTCAAAGCGACTGCAGTCTGAACGCTCATGTGATTTACATCTGACTTTTTCAGAACACGTGCGGCTCATTTAATTGGGCCCGCGCGTGTTTCTACAGACAGAGGGGACAGCAGCAGCTCAGAGCGGGGTGGGGGCTAGCGGGGGGGACGAGCTCTCTGTACTTGCAGCGACGCACACACCACTCCTTGCTTTCTTCTCAGTTTTTGCCTTTCATCTTTGGATGTTTAGCTCTCCCCGATTGGAGAACAACTTCAAAATTACGAACACACACTGAAAACTGTTGCGCATGCATGTTTATTTCCTCAAACACAGGGTGCTGCGTCAGCGTCAGGACAAAAACAAGCGACCAGCCCCATGAAAACAAGCCCAAACAAGCAACTTGCAGCCTGCGTGTCACGTCACGCAGGCTGAGACATGAGCCGCAGTGCAGATCCAAAAGAGAAATGGAGCAGAACACAGCTGAAGCTCAATTTTTAATATTTCATCACATCTACAGCTGCACTGATCAGTGCGCTATGTTTTCTTCTGCGCATGCGGGTCACTTCTGCAACGTAGAGCGTTCACACTGGAGTCATGCCAGGTCTGATGCTGGTCGCATTTAAAATGTACTGTAGTGTGAACGTTCGCACCAAAAGATCTGATAAAAAAAAAAATCAGAATTGAGCATTAAGACCTGCAGTGTGAACGTATGTGGTTTTAAATCGGATATATATCTGATGTTTTCAAAGCGACTGCAGTGTGAACGCTCATGTGACTTACATCTGACTTTTGCATCACTGATGTGAGACCGACGTCACTCTTGGCTCCTACGATGGCCGTGGGGTGTAAACGCGCTGCAAAAGAAAAACGCTCTGCACTCCAAATTGAACAGCGCTCCTCGGCCACAGTATACTCCGCATCCACACACTCCTCTGAACAGAGGTAGCAGCCACAGCTCCAGAAATCGCCATCACTAAAAATTTTGCTCGCTTTCTTCTCAGTTTTCTTTTGCCTTTAATCATTTGGATGTTTAGCTTTCCTCGATTGGACAACAACTTCAAAATTACCGAACACACACTGAAAACTGTCGCGTCCATGTTTACTTCCGCAAACACAGGGTGCTGCGTGTCACGTTCTGAGACACATTTTTTTCTGCGCATGCGGGTCGCTTCTGCAATGTAGATCGTTTACACTGGAGTCTGATGCAGGTCGCATTTAAAATGTAGTGTGAACGTTCACACCAAAAGATCAGATTTAAAGGGGACCACATATTCAAAATTCACTTTTTAATGTTTTTTTTTAACTCAACTTTGGGTATGTACTTCATAAAAAAACTGTGCTAGGGTCAAAAAAATGCACCCAGTGGTTTATTTATTTACTCTAAGTATATTTATTTATCTTTGATAGAAACACTTCGTTTCCACTTCCTGCGGTTTGTGATGTCACAAACCGCAGCCACAACCCCAACCTTTGTCCCGCCCCGTCACCTAGCAACCCCTGGTGATGCTCCACCCACTTCATTATGAAAGAGGGGAGGGTTGTTTTTCCTTATTTCATGTCAGCACAATGGCTAAAAATGTCACAGAGTCTAGCCAGCTAACGTGAGCGTTGCAAAGATTCTCTAACCCTCCTGGCCCAGATAATGGCATAGTTTTCAGATGGGAGTCTTGAATGAACAGCGATGCAGCATGTTGCAGTGTGTGTGTGTGTGTTGGTTTATGTGTCATAGCAGGCCAGACTACGTACCGCTAAACCACATTAACAAACCTGTGTGTGTGTGTGTGTGTGTGTGTGTGTGTGAGCGCGCTGATCGAGGGAGACAGCTATGGATTTTTAACGCTGTCATTAGGGGGGAGAGCAAATACACACCCTCGAGTGAACAAATGAGACCCGTGCGAGCGCAAATCAGACCCCGTGAGCGTGTGTGTGTCCGCTGCGAGTAGGGATGGGAATTGATAAGAAATTATCGATATCAATTCCTTTATCGATGTCATATATCAATTCAATTCCTTATCAATTCTGTTATCAATTCTCATTTGGGTAATAAAATATAGTAAACCATTTGTGTTCATAAAGAATTTAATGATCTTTCACCAAAACCAAAAATATATGTAGTATTCCTATTTGATGAAGTTTTATTGTTTATTAGGAATTTCCTAATAAACAATAAAACTTCATCAAAACAAACTAGTAATTTTTGTTCAGAAAAATTAACATATCTGCTTTCACACTTATTTAGTGTGTAATTCAAATACCTCTGCTGTTGTTGCTGCGGCTGCCTGAGTGTTTTCTGCCACAGCAGCTGCCCTGATCCTGTCCCAGATGTTATTCTCATCATCAATCAACATGGATTTAAATCTGGGGTCGATAACAGTCGCTTCTTCAAGGAACGCTTGGATACAGTCATCCTGAAATTTAAAATGGAGGAAAACAAAATTTAGGGAAAGGGAAGATAGTTTACTAAGTTTGGTGTAAATTATTACTAGTCATTATTTAACAAATTTACTTTGTAACGTTTGGAAAGATCATTCCAGATGTTTTCTTTAATACTCCTGCTGAAAGCAGAGTCATCTGCCTGCACGGTGTAATGTTTTTCCAGCTTCTGGAGGATGGGAAGTATCTGGCCACAGGTTGGAATAGAAACAGAAACAGAACTGAACTTGTTAAACTGACAACTTACAATTTGATATTTATCATTTAAATATTTTCTTACCGAAATTCACGTGCTTCCACTGTTTTAAAATGGTGCAAACCTTTCATTTCATTTCATTTATTTCATTTATTTATTTATTTAAGTTAGGACAATGCATATTAATCAACATAACAGCAGTTAGCATCAATGTAAATATGCCGGAGTTAGCACAATAGCTAATTTTCATCCGTTGTCCTAAGGCAGGTAAGAATAAGAAACATCCCATAAAACAAAAGAGTGGAGAAAAATACAAACATCACCTATATAGCACATAACACAACATAAAATTACAATAAAAATATGATGCCATAAGAAAATAGACAAAGTAATCTACACATGAGTGCACTTCTGATTAGTTTTCAGCCAAAGTTTCAGAGAATTTTTAAAGCTGGAGTAGGTGCCACAGTTCCTGATGGAAACTGGCAGTGTGTTCCATGACTGTGTGCCTCTGATGGACACCACTATTTGGCCAAATTTAGTTCTGCGCCGCTGCACATCACAATCTCCTCTGGTCAGTGCTCTTGTTTACTGTACTTGTTTTTTTTACTTATAAAATATATTAAAACTGGTTACAGATCGATGACATTCGTTTGTTCTTGCCTCAGTCATTTCATTTTATTTCTCCCTGCTTCCATGAAAGGAGAAGCTAACGTTGGTGTGCTAGCTCCACTCGTGCTAACACTACTAGCCTCTGAGCCAGCCAGACTCCGGCAATCCTCGTCAACTAAATGTTACAGGAGAGGGAGATTATTTATAAAATACAGTGGAAGCAGTATAGCTAAAAGGTAACAAGTGAAAGAATTTGACGTTACCTGCTGTAACAACGGAGGTGGACGCTTTCTCTCCACTTCTCCTCCAAGCAGCGTGTTAAAAACGGTACATTTCTTCAAAGTCACCGCATGCTGAGTGGCCAAATGCTTCTGCATGTTCGACGTATTTCCTCCCTTTATCGTAATGGACGCGTTGCATGCGTTACAAGTAGCCCTGGTCTCATCTTTTTTCGTGAAATGAAGCCAAACGCTTGAGCGCTTCCTCCGCGACGCCATTTTGAACACCATAGATATCATATATAGACACCACCACGCCACCACCACTCGGGCGCGGCGCGTGTCTGTGATGTCAGCGCTTAAATACGTCACCACCATGAGTCTGCAGAACCGATAAGCTGAATCGTTAAGACAAGCATCCTACAATTCCATGGAATTGGACTATTAAGAACCGGTTCTCTAACAGAACCGGTTCTCGGTTCCCATCCCTAGCTGCGAGTGATATCCGCTCCCTCCAGCGCACGCGCACAGGGGGAGGGAGGGAGACGTATTACAGAGGAAAAATTAAAAATGACACAACAACTTGTACATGTCTGATCTGTCCCACAATAAATACGTCGCGGTCCAGTTCAGCTCAGCTCAGGGCTCTGGGTGGCATTAACGCGAGTTCAGACATCCTCGTCTGCCTTTGGAGGGCGGAGTTAATGTAAACAGATCTTTGAAGGGTGTGAACTTCAGATCTCATTATCATAAACCAGTCGTTCAAAACGAAAGTTAAAAATGGCAGAATTAAAAAGGGTATAATTGATTATCTAAGAATTATTAGAATTTTGTGTATTAAATTGAATGAACATTGTCAGGATAGCCCAAAGACATACCATAAAAATTTTAAAAATCTATCTGTGGTCTCCTTTAAAAAAAAAAATTGAAATTGAGCATTAAGACTTGCAGTGTGAACGTAGCCTTGTTCAAGAGTGGCTTGACAAAAGGAATGTGACAGCTGAACCCCATGTCTTGCATACATCTGAGCGTGGTGGTTCTTGAAGCACTGACTCCAGCTGCAGTCCACTCTTTATGAATCTCCCCCACATTTTGGAATGGGTTTTGTTTCACAATCCTCTCCACAAAGGGCAGTTATCCCTATTTCTTGTACACTTTTTTCTACCACGTCATTTCCTTCCCTTCACCTCTCTATTAATGTGGTTGGACACAGAGCTCTGTGAACAGCCAGCCTCTTTAACAATGAACTTTTGTGTCTTGCCCTCCTTGTGCAAGTTGTCCATGGTCATCTTTTGGACAACTGTCAAGTCAGCAGTCTTCCCCATGATTGTGTAGCCTACAGACCTAGACTGAGTGACCATTTAAAGGCCTTTGCAGGTGTTTTGAGTTAATTGGGTGATTTAGAGTGTGGCACCAGGTGTCTTCAATATTGAACCTTTTCACAGAAGAATTAGAATATTGTCAATATTCTAATTTTCTGAGATACTGAATTTGGGGTTTTCGTTAGTTGTCAGTAATAATCATCAACATTAAAAGAAATAAGCATTTGAAATATATCAGTCAGTGTGTAATGAATGAATGTTTCACTTTTTGAATGGAATTACTGAAATAAATAAACTTTTTCATGATATTCAAATTTTATGACCAGCACCTGTACAGTGATGCTTGAAAGTTTGTGAACTCTTTAGAATCTTCTATATCTCTACATAAATACGAGCTAAAACATCGTCAATTTTTACACAAGTCCTAATGTAGATAAAAATAACCCACTTAAAGAAATGAGACAATAACTGTACTTGGTAATTTATTTATTGAGGAAATTTATCCAATAGCCTGTTGTATATTTGTGAGTGGCAAAAATATGTGAAACTTTGCTTTCAGCATCTTCACAGATGGGATAAGGTTCTTCTGCAGGAATGCAGTTTTCCTTTCTCCAAACAGAACTCTTTTTCATTTAAACAAAAAAGTTCTATTTTGTTTTCATCCATCCACAAAACATTCTTCCAACAGTCTTCTGACTTGTCCACGTGATATTTATTAAACTAGACGAGCAGCCATGTTCTTTATGGAGAGCAGTGGGTTCTTCCTTCAACCCTGCCATGCACACCACTGTTGTTCATTGTTCTCCTGATGGTGGACTCATGAACATCAACATTAGTCAATGTGAGAGAGACCTTCAGTTGTTTAGAAGTTATCCTGGGGTAGAGTTGCATTCGGGTCCAAAAAAAAATCTGACCTGGCCCCAGCCCACAGCCATCATTTCCAAACCCCACTCGACCCGACGAAATAACAGTAATTACAGGTCCGAACCGCACACCCCCCCTGACATTTTTAATTAAGCTTTGACTGCTTATATAGTTATTAATGGTAGGCGAATGCGCGCGGCTGAGTAAAATGGGGCAGAAGATTGGAGCTGAGGTGTTGTTTGTCCTATGGGGGCGGCCGTGGCACAGTGGTAATGGCAGTCGACCCCCAATCGGAAGGTCGGAGGTTCGAGTCCTGCATCCGCCCACCATGTATCGTTGTGTCCCTGGGCAAGACACTTAACCCCGAGTTGCTCCCGGTAGGTCTGGATAGCGCCCTACAAGGCAGGCTACCACTAACGGTGTATGAATGTGTGTATGAATGGGTAGATGGCTCGTATTGTAAAGCGCTTTGGGGCCCCTCAGAGGGGGCTGGAAGGCGCTATATACTGTAAATAAGTTCCATTTACCATTTATCTATCATGGCTATCAAAGCGCATTAAAAGGGCCATTCAACTGGCGGCCCGTGGGCCACATGTGACCCGCGGGTGACTTCAATCCGGCCCACCAATAAGGTCATTACATTTTTTTAAAGGGGGGCGGGGGTTCTGGGTTTGAGTTTTGGCTTCTGTTTAATGTGTTTATGATTCAGTGCAATCAAACAAACAAATTTAAAAGGTAACAGATCATTCTAATACTTGGTTAATTTACAGAATGACTTTAATTACTGGACGTCCGGCTCCTGAGCTGCTGGCCTTTAGAAACTGTGGCCCCCTGAGCAGTTTTGTTGAATAGCCCTTCTCCAGTGGTGCGAGCCTTGCTGCCCTTCCACTTGGTCTCTTGGACAAATAAAACATCTACCTTTCTTCTCTGCATCATGTCAGCCAGCTCTCTACCTTTGCCTGTCATTGTCCCCACATTTAGCGTTGCAACCCTCAAGGCCGAGATACACTCGAGCGTCCTCACGGTACGCCTATACGCAGCGTACGTACGTCAAGGCAAAAGCGTAGCCCCGCGTAGCCCCTCAGGGCATGTACGCGCAAAGCTTTTTTTTACGTACGCGTGCGCGATACGCGGTGTCTGACCATAAACTTCCCGGCGCCGGACTGTTTTGTATGTTACACAAATGAAATAAATTCCCCTTCTTTATCGCTGATCGGGCCTTTTCTTTTGTTTTTTTGCCTAAAGTCAAGTAACCGCTTCTTCCTCCGTTCACTCGATGATTGAAATGAATGAATTCAGGTCCTACCTGGGTGCGCGATGTTTTAAATATTCCCTGGTGGGCTGTGTGCTGCAGGAAAAGCGCTCCCTGTTATTATTTTTATTTCTGAGAGAACTTTTTATAACATATATAGTAGAAACACCGTATCAGAACACCGCAGAAGTCTGAGCGAGCTGCTCATGATGCATTCTCGAGGTTTCACTTTCAGCTGACTGAAAGCTGTCAATCAATTCAGTAGGCGTGTCAGCAAGTGACCAATCAGCGAGCTCAGTTGAGTCCCCTCCGTGTGCAGCTGCTCATATTACAACAAGGAGAACGCGAGCGTTTGAAAGCTGATAGTTTCTGAAGTATAGCAGCGAAAACATACGCACAAAATACGCGCGTATACGGAGGACGCTTCAGTGTATCTCGGACTTCAGTCCTACATTCTTCACTTTCCTCTTCTCCCTCTGTCTCCTGACACGTTTCCTTCCTCGTGGTCTTCGACTAACAGTAGCACAATTTCTGCCAGCACCCTGTTTGCCAACAGCACTGTTGTTGTTGGTCGTTGTTAACCCGGACTTTGACCGATCTGGTATGGTGTTGCTTAGATCAGTGTTTTTCAACCTTTTTTGAGCCAAGGCACAGTGTTTTCATTGAAAAAATCACGAGGCACACCACCAACCAAAATTGTAAACAAAGATACACTGTATCCGCCTATATTAAATATATAGGCATTCTTATCAAAGTGTCTTGAATAGGAATGAAATTAACACAAAAATGTATTTTTATAATGTTTTATATTTCTTATTTCAAATTGCACTTAACATGAAATTGCACTTAAAGCTGCTGTATGTAACTTTTCTAAAAATATATTTAACATATTTCTTCACTCTGTCACTATCTCCTGACAAACTGATGTTAGACAAAGTAATCTATGAAAAAAAACTATAGTCCTCTGGCTTCTCCAGGGGGTACTAAAGGCATTTCTAAAAACCCACAGTGACCCGCCGTTAACCAGCCAATAAAAACAGAGTTTGGTTCATGAACGAGCTTCTCACGCCCATCCCCCACCTGTCCCAACCCCGCCTGGCCAGTCACAAGACAGGCCATGCTGTGGAGGAGGAGCTAAGGAGCATAGTTGCCAGGTCTGCTTATTTCAAGCGGCATTGGGCCTGTTTTTTCCTGGAGTCGCTTTCAAATTTGGTCAGCCGCTTGTGGCGTTTTTTTGGGCTTCTCGCGGACATTGAGTCGCTTATTTGTGCTTGTTTTTCAGTCGAGCAGTAATGCGAGTGGTAGGTAGTTTGTCACACCCCACTTCCACGGATGTTACGTCAAGGCGGATGTGTTACGTTCAGGTGCAGTTGGCGCAAGCGACAGAGCCGGTAAAACTATATAAGCGCAAGCAATTAATGATGAGTCGGCATGAGCAGCATTCAGACGACTTCTGGTACAAGGATAGAAGATGATTTCAATGATCTTTTTAAACAGAGTTTTTTTTAAACAGAGTTTTTTAAACAGAGTTTTTTAAACAGTTTTTTTAAACCGTTTTTTTAAACAGAGTTTTTTTAAACAGAGTTTTAAGAAATCAAAGTTTTTACCTGCCTGTATGCTGTTTTTTTCCCTACCTGCTTCATTGAGCATCAGTATAAAGAAAGTTGTTTTTGCAGTTTAATTTTAATTTTATTTTTTAATTTGTACACATGACAAACCAGCTGTATAAAAATGCAAAATGTATTTTTATTTTTTAGACTGAATACGTTCTTATTGTATAATTTTGCTGGGTATATGTAATGCCATAGTAAATATGTTTATACTGTACTGTTTAAAACAGCCTTTTTTTACACAATGGGTTGGGTTGCCAGCTGGGCTTTTTTGGGGCCTTTTTAGAAAGAGCGAGTCGCTTGTTTTTGCTTGTTTTGAAGGAGCTGATAGCTTCTTTCGGTCTGGAGATCTGGC
This sequence comes from Garcialebias charrua, assembly GCA_038048925.1. Lineage (NCBI taxonomy): Eukaryota > Metazoa > Chordata > Actinopteri > Cyprinodontiformes > Rivulidae > Garcialebias > Garcialebias charrua. The sequence goes on along the minus strand of JBBPBX010012738.1, from coordinate 27,900 downwards.
AACCCTGCTAAGGAGGGTGAGTTGCAGGTCAGCCGAGAGCAAGGGGGAGGGACCAGAAAGGTGTCTCTGTTCAATTTTTTTCTAAGTCCAGCGTTTTCCAGAAACTACATACAGCAGCTTTAACATGCCTTGAAATACACCCAGTGTTTCCCCTACCATTATACAAGCGGGGTGCCCCACCCGTCAACAGAACTGAGCACCCCACCTACCAAACCAAACTTGACCCCCCCACCCACCCGCCGCACTGGCATAGCACTAAACTAGCAGCGCGAAATACAGGCTTTACTTAGCTAAAAAGCTAAAGGGAGCACTCAGTTGCCTCTTCCTTCATGCTGAATGCCCCCTGCCCCCACTCAAAACAAGCTGCACTTAGACATGTGACCGTCCCCTCGTCAACAAAAATCATGGATGAGATGAGCACCCCGCCATGGCAAGTTAACTAGGGGAAACACTGACACCTGAACAGTGCCACAAAAATGTGGTCTTAAAATTAAAGAGGATGAAATTGCACTTAACATGGATCAACTCACATATTGTATTAGTTTTGGCAAAAGTGTTTTACCTCGAATACCCTTCCTGACACAACCCTCACCATTTACCCGGGCTTGGGACCGGCACAAGAGATACACTGGCTTGTGCTCCCTAGTGGCTGGATTGTTTTATCGAGTTGAGCACAAAAGCACAAATGTACACCTGACGCAAGGACACGGCATGAGTCATGTTTCAATGCCAGTTTTATTTCTCCTGTACATTAATAACATCAATAACATCTGAAGTTTACCAAATGCTTCAGTCAGATGTTCAAATACAACTATAAAAAGCAGCTAAATATGACATTTGAACAGTTTGTAAAAGCTAAAACAAAGATAGAAACAAAAATAAACATTGGTTATATTAGGTTTAAACAAAGCTGGTTTAATGAAGCTTGTTTTGCAATGATGGTTTGTTCACAAGCTGATTAAAAGAGTTGTTTAGTTCCATTTTAGCTGAACCAGTACAGTATTGGTTTTATTTCAGCCAGTCGATGTAAGTTTCAATAATTTGTGTAAATGTGACTGTTTGCTCCTTGTGTTCAGTTATTTTGTGGGGTTCTGTGTTGTAGTTGAAAATGCAATGGACTCCCTGCTGGAGCTGTCTGTGGCTGCTGAAGTCTTAAGCGTGAATCCTCCTCCCGTTTCTGGATTTGAGCACACCGCTGCAGCCTTGCTCAGTCCACGTCACTTCTTTGAACCGGAACCTGACGACACGCACTCGGCGGCAAACTCTTCTGATCCTTTGCTGACCGAAGAGCTGGACCTGCTACTTGATCAAGAGTTAGAGACACTAGTGGTACAACTAGATGTTGAGGAAGAGCAGCGCAGCAGCGTGTCATCTGCTGAAGTACCACTCTCCACTTCCCCTCCACCACCTGTTTGTCAGCAGGCGCTCCCAGAGCTTCTTCAGAGCAGCCTGGATGCTGGATCTAGAGAGAGTATCACTAATTGGCCATCACCATCGGGAGGCTTGGTGGAGCATTTGTCTGGAGCGTCCTCTCAGCTCAACCAACACCCCACCAGCGACGATCAGATCCCAGAGGCGCAGAAAGATGTGCTGGATTTCACACATTTGGTGACGGATACGTCTCCAGACAAGTCAAAACCTCCTGTTGACCTGGCAGCCTCAGGGCGTCCCTCAGCTTTCCAGGTGTATAAAAAGCAGGACCCATGTCACGCTCTTTCAGGGAGTACTGGGCCCCCAGACTCAGATTCAACTGGCAGCGGAGCACGATCCAAAGTGAGTCTGCTAAGCAGCAATCCAAATAACTACATGCCATCACCCTGGAACTTGACAGCTCCAGTGTTTTTCCCCCCGAACCATGGAAACCAGAGGCCAGCCTTCATCACCCCTGTAGCTCAGACACCCTCAGTCTGGCTCGGTCAAACCAGGCATTCCTCTCCTTGGCTGAGTCAGGGACCTTTTACTCAGGCCCCTCACAAACCTGCAGCTGCTGGTCCTACCTCTTGGGCCCAGCCGGCTTCTGGACCAGCTCCGGCTCACCTCAACAGGTTGTATTTGCAAGGGAGGGTGTTGGTGCTGCTTCGTGGCGCTCCTGGATCTGGAAAGTCAACACTGGCAAGGTAAAAAGCCCCTGATGGTATAGTCATTTCATTTGGTATATTTTTAAGTGTTATTGGTTTGTTTTTATAATTTCTGTCACTTTTTACTTTTAAATTGGGACTTAGAGACCACACTACTAAAGTACAATTTAACAGAAAGTGCTCATCTGTTTTCAGGCTTGCTATTCTTTATTATATCACTAAATCCTAGTTACGCACTATGACAAGAGCTCATTCATTTTTTGTTTGACTTTTTATTTCTTGGTTTGTCAGAACTGAGCTCAAGGACAAATTCCTCATGTCTTATTTTATACTTGCTTTTCTTTCAAAGCTTTATATACTAAATTTACTTTTACATATCGATGTTGTGGCTTTGTAGAAGATACAGTACAATGAAAACAAATACCTGCACCAGCAGGTGTTTGTACCTATGTGTAGGTACCAGCATGTACAAATGTATTAACAGTGAGAGAGCGCATAGCTACAGTATACTGTACTGTGTACTAACTGGAAACATGGACATGTCAGGAGACCCGTTTCCTTTAAAAAAATGAATTCAACACAGAGTTTGGCAAACAGTGTTGTTGCTCCTGCTCAAAACTTGGAGCAAATGCAAAGAAAATAGAAAAGTTGGGGAAAATAAGTAAAAATTAAATTTAAGATGGCAACACATCAGGACCAAAAGCAAAATGCACTGAAAATAGAAAATATTAAATTAAAGGAATGAGTGTTGGACAAAAAGTGCTGAAAGACATCTCAGTGGTACAGTCAGAAAACAGTCCAGACCTCAAGCTGATTAAATATTTATGCTTAAAACTGTAATCAGGTTTGCACTGGGATGTGTAATAAAAGTTTACAAATCATTGAGTAAAGGTTCATGTATGTTTGCAGTCTTTTTGTTATCTTTTACCATTGTTAATTTGTTTTATATGTCCATTAAACAAGTGCAAATGATGTATTTTGTTACCTTCTGAAAAGGCACAGCTGTAAATAGATGAAAGTAAATGTATCCAGCTGTGCTGCAGCTGTCCCTGTCTGTGTCACCATCTTCCTGCGTCTCTGCAGAGCTTTGTTAGACCATAACTCAGGTGGAGTCATCCTGAGCACAGACGACTATTTCATCCGCTGTGGACGATACTGGTATGACCCTTCTGTCCTGGGAGAAGCCCATGAGTGGAATCACAAACGAGGTTAATAACACGCAAGCACACACACACACACACAGCTGATGTGAATGTAAAATGCTTGTAATTTTTGAAAGTGTTTGTTGCTTGTTTTAATTACATCTAACAAATTACTCTGCGTGTTCGTTTCAGTTTTCTTTTTTGTATTTTTGGCTTTCGGTCTCATTAAACAACAAATGTATGGTTTCTTCTTGACTGTCTTCTTTCACTTTTATCCCACAGCCAAGGAGGCTTTTGAGAGGGGCATCAACCCGATCATTATTGATAACACCAACATGCAGAGCTGGGAGATGAAACCATATGTGGCTCAGGTCTGTAAAGTTTGGTAGGAGCACTCGAAGACTGGTCAGATGGAACTGCTGCACACAGCCTCATAAAACACCTTGAACATATCGAGACTGTCTCTGTGCACTACACGTCTCACTACAGTGGATGTGAAAAGTCGACACACTCCTGAGAAAAATGCTGTGATGGAAAAGAACGAGATCATGAAAAATCTTTTCTTTGTGACTTGTAACCTCCATCTTCTATTGTGGATCTGTGGTCAGGTCACAGAAACAGCAGGTCCAGGAGAGAAACATAGACCTCTCTCTCCCCAGTGACACTCTCCAGCTCTTCCAGGAGGACCTGTGGTGTACGTACTGGTACCTAGACCAGAGATCTATAATCCTGCAAATTCTGCCCTGAAGTCCAGAAGGCATCCTAATCACCACCTCAACTGACTCTTTATGATGCAGAGGATTCTGCTATCCCTCGTGATTCTGGGGGCATGTTGTCTGGGGTAGCAGCCCCTGTAGGGTCTCCCATGGCAAACAGGCCTCAGGGGGAGAGGTCTGACCAAGAGCGATTCAGGAACCTTGATGGATGAACAGCAACTGCATCAGGAAACCTTGCCCAGGAAAGGCAAACTGGGGCCTCCCCTCTCGAGTCTTGTCAGGGGGAGAATTAGCCACATTCAGTGTTGGTCGCAGACCTGCAACCAGTTCAGGTGACTCCTCAACCTGAAATAAAGTTCAGCTGTCCTAGCTGGATTTTCCTGACATTTACTCATGTGCATCTGTCAGTAAAATATGTGGTTCACAAAGCATCGCAAGGATTTAATGTTGAACGGTACCAATCGGGGGCTACAATTAAAGAAGTAATGAAACGAGAAACACTGAAGTAGAAAAACCTAAAAATCTGCAACAAAAATCAGGACAAGCTAAATAAATAGAGGCTGATCATAAATTTGATTACAATATTTGTGTGGTGACCTACAAAACAAGCTGCCATCACAATTGTTACAGATTTTAATCACTTTTGGAAGGAACAGAGCAGATATCGCCATGGTGAAGTGTGGTCTGCTGAGAGACTCCTTCCCAAGAGGACTGAAGGCTGTAATGAAATCAGAATGTGCATAAACAAATTATTAGTTTTTGTACACATCTTGTTGCATGTTTTCCCCCACAACAGATTTATATATTTTATTCCAGTTCTGCAGGATATTCTGTACAATGCATTAAAGGTGGAAAAACTTTCTAAGTTATTTATTTAAATTTTATTTTTATTACCTCACATTTTAACAAGAGTGTAGACTTTTCACATCCTCTGAATGTATGTGTATATATATATATATATATATATATATTATATATATATATATATATATATATATATATATATATATATATATATATATATATATATATATATATATATATATATATATATATATATATATATATATATATATATATATATATATATATATATATTATATATATATATATATATATATATATATATATATATATATATATATATATATATATATATATATATATATATATATATATATATATATATATATATATACATATATATATATATATATATATATATATATATATATATATATATATATATATATATATATATATATATATATATATATATATATATATATATATATATATATATATATATATATATATATATATATATATATATATATATATATATATATATATATATACATATAATACAGTATATATATATATATATATATATATATATATATATATA
>JBBPBX010012738.1:0-12816 GCA_038048925.1 Garcialebias charrua | reverse complement strand
AGTCGGGCGCAGAGACGGGCGCCGTCGAGGAGCAGTCGGGCGCAGAGACGGGCGCCGTCGAGGAGCAGTCGGGCGCAGAGACGGGCGCCGTCGAGGAGCAGTCGGGCGCAGAGACGGGCGCCGTCGAGGAGCAGTCGGGCGCAGAGACGGGCGCCGTCGAGGAGCAGTCGGGCGCAGAGACGGGCGCCGTCGAGGAGCAGTCGGGCGCAGAGACGGGCGCCGTCGAGGAGCAGTCGGGCGCAGAGACGGGCGCCGTCGTGGAGCAGTCGGGCGCAGAGACGGGCGCCGTCGTGGAGCAGTCGGGCGCAGAGACGGGCGACGTCGACGAGCAGTCGGGCGTCTCTGCAGAAGCCGAAGGGTCGTCGTCGATCTCTGCAGCAGCCGAAGCGTCGTCGTCGGTCTCTGCAGCAGCCGAAGCGTTGTGGTCTGCAGTAGCCGTCGAGTCCGGCGTGAGGTCTGCAGGCGGCGAGACCAGATGAGGCGTGAGGTCTGCAGGCGGCGAGACCAGGGGAGCCGGAGCGGGCGGCGATGGTAGGAGAGTACACAACCTCCCCCACGTTTGTGTTGAGATGGGGGGTTGTTTTTACAAGGGTAGGAAAGAACTTGGGACTATTTTTCTTTTATTAAATTGTTTTTATAATAAAAATATGAAATGAAATCAAATGTGTTGGGAAATTTATTATCACAAACTACTTTTTTACAGCAGAAGGACTGGGATCATCCCCCGACACTGCAGAGGACTGTCTGTGACAACAAGGCACTCTGCAGGCTGATGGAAGGAGTAACTATCGCTCAGTGAGGAGTTCTGCCTGGCATTCGGGTGGTCCTGCAGCCCAGGGGAATCGAGGGGACAGCTGAGTCTGGGTGGATGGATCGGATCTGCGGCCAGTTTCTTCGGATCCACTGTGGGACGGAAATTAGCAGAAATAATTTAATTAGGCTGAAAGTAGCAGAAATTACCACAAAGAACTTGAATTTATCTGAAAACAGCTAAATATGCAAAAAAAAGAAGTGGCTGAAAAGGTAGAACAAGCTTAAATTAGCAAATATTTATATGATTAAATTTAAACTAGGGTGAACATCAAATATTGTTTTATTTTGATTATTACAGCTGAAACCAAGTACACCCTGATGATCGAGCTATGCTAAGCAGTGATGTTATTTAGACAGAATTTGAGTGAAATTTCGTTTTTGATGTGATGATTGACAAACTCTTAATATACTGTACAGTATAGTGAACATTCAGTGCAGTAAAACATGCACATTACATCATTGGAAATATGAAAGATGTTTTTCAGAATGTATGTTAGAATAAACGTATGAAATAAAACAGATACTTCAAAGAGACTCATCTTTTTTAAACTACCGTATAAGTAATGTTGAATAATTATTAGAAACATAAATTAACACATTACCATTCATTGCTCTGGAGACGACTAAGAACGGTTTCCATCACTTCAGTCTCGGCTCCTTCCTCATCTGAAAACTGGTTCCCCCTCGCTTCCTGAACGTAAAGGCTCATATAAATACAGGTGCAGACCTAAATTAGAACCTGCTGTTTCTTGTTCATCACCCAAACTAACTTCAGCTTCCCAAACTGAAGACAAATCGCTCAAATCTTCACTTAGATTGCTAAATTTGTCGGTTTCTATATTGTCCGTCATTGTTATTTACAAGGGGCGTTCTAGCAGACATTCCTGTGACTACGTCTCATGCGGAAGTACCCGGATTTCCCGTGACGAAACACGGCGCCAAGTTTAAAATAACTTTGAATCAAATTTTCATATATTTATCATTTTGTTTGCAAAAACAAACATAGTTGAATGCTACAGATATACATGTTCTGCCACTTTATGCAAATCAAAAAAGGCGTTCAATACAGAACAACTGGACACAAATAAAGTCCAATTGTTCTGTATTGAACGCCTTTTTTGATTTATCATGTCCTGGACGACTGAGAATCTTCACCAGCATATAGCTAAACACTTTATGCAAAGTTCCAACATCATGTCACACACCCTTTAAGAGGGAAGCAGCTGCAGGGATAATAAAAATAAAGTCTAAGTGGATGTCTCTTCTAAGGTGCATGCTCAGAAGATGACCTTGCTGTGCAGATGGACCTGAAGCTGGCCAAACTGCTCCACCAAAAGTGGAAGGAAACTATTCAGGTGAGCACAACCAGACCCCCCCCCTGCTGCGGTGTCCGTGCTCCGATTCATTTAAAGCCTTTGTCAGAGGGTTGTTGTTTCATTTACTGTAGATATACGTTTCGTTTTTCAGGAGAAACAAAGACAAGCTGATCTCTCTTTTCACTTGCTTCAGCAAAGTAAGTTTTGACGCTCAAACATAATTTTAGATGATATCGAAGCACCATGGAAGGAACGCAGCAGCGTTTCTACAGCGCGTGACAACAGTACTGCTGCAGAAATGTAAACCAACATCTGGAGACGCTTTGGTTTGAAATCTGTTAGATTTGCTTCTTTAAATGTTTAGGTTCAGTAAGCGGGCTTTTTGGAGCACGAGACAGGACACAACCAGCTGATTTGTTAATGAGCAAAGATGATGACGTGCTGCTGGTCAACCAGCCAGAGGCCGGTGGTCCGATGCCACTCATGGACCACTGGAATGTGTCCCGTCCACACATTTCTCTCAGAGATATTATAAAAGAGGAGCAGATGTTGCAGCACAGCATGCAAAAGGTAACCAGACAATGCCCTGCTGTTGTGCTTCTTTTATCAGAAGAAGTTTTTACTTTTTGAAACGTGTCTCAATCAGACCAGACAAAGCCGTGCTGACCTTTACCCCTGTGACGGAGCCACGTTTCTGAAAGAGAAGCAGCTGTTTTCACTGTTCCCTGCCATCGACAAGCATTTTCTCCAGGACATCTTCAGAGATCACAAGTAAGACGAACCGAGACTGGATCCTCTTTGACTGGGAGCAGAACCCAGTGTGTGTCAGTGACTGGTTTAGATCTTAGTGTGGAAACAAGCTACTGCAGCACCGGGTGCAAATAATGGTTTAAAAACATCTACAGAGGGCAACAGCTGGATTTCTCAGTTATGTTTTTATTTCAACACTTTTAGGGCTCCGTATGATAATCATGTAGTCTAGAAAACGAAACCTGTTTTTATTTTAAAACATCTCTGTGAAACCGCTCTTTTTGCAGCGATGCTCAGCAGACCTCATAGAGCAGTTCTGCTCCATCTGTAAACCTGTAGGGTTGAACAGATCAGTGATTTATAGCTTTGTTGTTCAGTTTTATAAAAAGCCTTTTTATATCTTCTACTAGTAGCCTGCAGGCTGTTTGTGTCCTTTTTAAAATTAGCAAATAAACCAAAGAAAATCTGGCAAATTGATAGAAATACCAGCCGAGAGTGGTTTGTTAATTTATTCAGCTAATGCGAGCAGCAGCTGAGGTTTTTTACTCTTACACAAGGTGAAATTTTCACTCTGGACTGGGAATAAATAAACTTCATTAATCCGAGTTTACCGGTAATTAATTATGTCACAATTTATGATTAATCTTGTCATTGCAACCAGACAATGTATTTTTGCTCATATTATCATTGTTTGATTGTTTATGTGACAAATTTAAATGACTGACAGACTAATTTCTAATAACAACATGTTGTTGGGCCCCTGAGCAACATTTGATTTATCTTTTCCAGTTTTTGACAAATAAATAGATAAGCTACTAAATTAGTAGAAGCGTTACCGGTATACCATATTCCACCAGCATACACTGTATTATCAACATATAAAACCAAAATAATAAGTTTATTTATCTGATTAATCTGTTAAAATATGATAACGGCTCCTCTGGCACTCCTTCATTCCTCCCGCTGTTCGATGGGGAATGATCTTGTTACCAGCGTCAGCCTCCCCCCGTCAGTAATCTGATCTCTGATCTCCCTGAGACTGTTGGCGTTCAGAGAGAAACCTGCAGCTCTGAAGGAAGCAGAGCCCTCGAGTCGGAGCTGCACATGGGACAGTTCTCTGTGCAAGGAGTTCAACAGGAGCGTCTGTCGCTCTATAATCCTTCAAAATCATTTTTCACTATTTTAAAATGATCATTCATGCTACTCACTCTAAGGTTTGTTTCCATATAAACCAAATTAAGTTTTAAACTACCGTATTTTTCGGAGTATAGGTCGCACCTTTTTATCGTTTTTTCATGGCCTGCGACCTATACTGTACTCAGGTGCGACCTATATATGGCTTTTTATAAAATAAACTGATTTGCAATCATTTATTAACAAAAATTAAACTGAGACACACTCTTACAATAATGTCAGTTAACAAATATATATTTTAGGTGTTTATCCTGCTAAAATTATTCATTTATTAAAGAAAATTTCAGCTCAGACACATACTGTATTTGCTATAATTTTTAATCAAACAATTAATTGTTTTTAAGTGTTAATCTTCTTAAAAGCCTTGCTGTGCGCTCCTGTGGAAGAGACATTTGCAGCAGAGCTAAACACAGTCCACATTTTGACATAGGTGCGACCTATACTCAGGTGCGACCTATATTCCGAAAAATACGGTAACCTTTTTTATATGAGACAAAGTGAACATGTGTTTGTCTCAAGCAGCTCTTTGCACAACTCCAGTGCTTTTTTTACATTATGAAGTCCCATTTTTAAATCTGCATTTCCATCTCGTAGTTACAGCCTAACGCAGACGGAGCAGTTTCTCCGCTCTCTGCTGAACGAGGAACCTGTGAAGAACGTCATTGCTCCAGAAGCTCCTCGGTCTGACCTCCACAGAGCAGTCAGTAAGGAGAGAGAAAAGGTATGCACAAGATGGAGAGGCAAACCGTGGCACCCTCATGCTGCGCTCACATGTGTCTATGCACATCTCCCAGCTCTTCACTAGCTGCGCTCTCCCCGTTCCTTGGTTCTGACAGAAGCAGAGGCACCCGGAGTTGGATGTTCACAGCTTCCAGGACACCGAGGACCCAGAATATGACGACTTCAGGGCCGAGGCCAACCTTCAGAAGAAGCGACAGCTCGAGAGCTTTGCAAAAGCGGCAGAAGCCTTCAAGCAGGGGCGCAAAGACGTGGCCTCGTTTTATGCGCAACAGGTAAATAGACGAGGGAGACTGGAATCATTTATTAATTATTTGTTGCAATATTAATGAGTAGATAAACAGAAAGGCTTCTGTTCCTTTACTTACTGTGGAGCTGCTCCTTGATTTCATATTTTAATGTTGATTGCCTCAGCACTATCATATTTCTGTCTTCCTCAAAATCTTTTTGATGTTTACATTTTAAAACCACAAGAACTAAAGGGGGTTAGAGTGTTTAAACTTTGTTTTTATGTACAAACACATGCTGGAAAATAATCAAAAAACGTTTCTTTCCTGTTAGCTCTGGTGGATTTTTTTCTTTTAACACAGTCGGATCAGGTTGCCAAGGTATCTGTTCCCCCAAAAAGTGAATATTTTATTTATTTATTCAATTTAAGATAACGGTTATGCTGACAGAATAAAACAAACAAAAAGAGGTGTAGTCTGGTGGCAAAGTTTGTTCACACCCATCTTATGTCAAATTCAACAAGACAGAAAAGAAAAACAGATACAGTAAACATATTTTACTAACTTTAAAGACTTTGTAATCATAACTGAATCTTTTCACAGTTTGAACAGTTTTGTTCCTTGTCACAGAGCAAAAGGGGGAATTGGAAGTACCTTCCATTTGTCCGTGCATGTTGTGAGCATAATAACTTGGAAAAATAAGCAACGCGTCGACTTCCATTTCAGTGTGTGGCTGCATCTAAGGAAAACAAAGGTTCCTTTCGAAAAGTGGGTTGCCATGTCAAAATCCAAGATGGCTGCTCCATAAATGAAAGTTAGTATTTAGTATAAAGGGTTGCCATGTCAAAATCCAAGATGGCTGCTCCATAAATGAAAGTTAGTATTTAGTATAATTGGATTTATGATAACTGGTTCCTGCTTTTTGGATTCGGCTGGTTTCTGGTCTATCAACATAAAAGGAAGACGTCGGCAGCAAATCTGGACCTGGTCAGGCTGCCTGCCTTACATGATGGCTTGGTTCATGTCTCGAGAATCCAGAATTTTGGCTGAATGGATTAGATCTCGGGGATTTTCTCATGCACGTTCCATTGGTCTGGTCATTTTAATTTGGACATTTCGGAAGCGAGTGGACCGACACAGACTGAAGGTAGATGTGATTAAAGTTCTGCCTGTCCCCAAAACAATTGTGTTTATCTGACATTCCCTGACTGGCCTTGACAGGCCGTCTTATCTCAACACGTCTGGAGAAGTTTTGTAAACCTGACGCTCTCACCCTCCCAAACCTACTGAGGAATTCCACAGACTTTTCAGAGGAGCCCAGCTGAATAAACATTCTGTCATCATTTCAGGACTCTGGATTTGTCTTGGCTGCCCTCGGCAGCCCCCCCCGAGTGTGCACAGATCTCCGGAGGGAACTACTGTATATGAACTGAGTGATTTTATCTGAACTCTGCAGTGCCTCTGCGTGCTGGCTGCTCACCGCCCTTGAGTCCCCCCGCACCCCCTCTGCATAATGTCGGCGTCATTATATGCTTGTGTGCAAGTTTTTTTTTTTTCATTACCACATTTTGGACCTTCAAACAGAGGTCAAAAAAATGTGTTAGGGATTTTTTTTTGTCTCCAAACCCTATGTGTCATTTTTCACCACTTTTATTATCTGTCCAACAGATCTCGCTTGTAAATTAGTCTTCGAGGCTCAATGTGACTTATCTGTTTAAATAAAGGTTGAATGGATGAATGAATAGTAAATCTTGTGAGTTATATAACTTAGAAAATAAGCAAATTCCATTCAATTTTGGTGTGTGGCTACATTTAGATGTAAAAAAAAGTTCACTATCAAAACATTTTTATTGCCAAAACAAAATTCAAGATGGCCACCATCATACATGTAAATTGGTCGCCTCAATCATTTGAGCAAGCTATGCTTTTTAGTTCTTTTATTGCTTAAAGTGTAGTTTCCACCAATGATTGGGGTGGCCAAAGATTAATATATGGTGAAGGCCACCACTAGCCACCCCCTGACTCCACCACTGCACCTGATGGGATGAAACTGCTCCCTCCACTCGCCAGGATCCACCACACTCTCAGCACTGAAACACATCGTCACATTAGATTTAACTCAAGAACTTTCAGTTTTTAACAACGCTCATAAGTTAAACGTTCTCTTTTAATTTAAATAAATATTTTGGAAAGAACTTGGAAGGCTACTGCTGGCCACATGAAAAATAAGTTCCATTGTAAAATATTATAATATAAAATTATTTGTCTTTTATAAGAGCTTTTACGTATTATTCTGATAGTTCTTTTTGAAGTTTAAATGTTGTGTCTAGATTTGTTTTATAAACATTTCTTGCACACAAAATGTAGCATTTATTAACAATATAATATGTAGCATTACAAGAGGGCACTACAATAAATGCAAACATTTAACGTCCAATAATTCAGTAACTCTTAATAAAACACCAACATATTAAGGTAGCTTCTGTTTGCCATGAACTAAATGTGGTTTCCAACGAATTATTTCTAAAATAAAATTCATAGACGATTAAAAGTTAATTAAAATAAGCTTAAGACTTTTATCAAAAAGTGTAAAGCTGTAGCCTCTGTCATACGTCTTTTTCTTTTTAAACTTTGAATGGGTGATTTATTTATTTGTCCACTTGTGTTTCAGGGACACCTGCACGGCCAGCGGACGCGTGAAGCCAACCACCGAGCAGCGGTTCAAATCTTCGAGCGGGTCAACTCGTCGCTGTTGCCCAGAAACATCCTGGACCTCCACGGGCTGCACGTGGACGAAGCCCTCGAGCACCTGGCGCAGGTCTTGCACGACAAAATTGCAGGTGGTTTATACTTTCCTACAGAGAAGCAGCGCGACTCAGATCATCAGCGCGCAGATCCAAAGACTGCAGCACGTGAATGTAACGGTACTCTGTGTGTTCTGTGTCTCTGGACAGAATGTGAGCAGGGTTTGTGTCAGCCCCAGCTGTCTGTCATCACAGGAAGAGGGAACCACAGCCAGGGGGGCGTGGCCCGCATCCGCCCCGCCGTTATAGACTACCTCAACAACAAGCACTACAGGTACACACACAGACACACACACACAGGCTGTAACAACTAGGCTTTTTCACCTACCTCCTCTGGTATCTGTGCATCTGTCAGGTTCAGTGAACCAAAGCCCGGCCTCATGTTGGTCTGTTTGAAGTGAGAAGACCTCGTCTGCGCTGCCGAGGAGAACCACACTCTTCATCTGCGCGCCGGTTTATACGCCGTGCATGAACTCAGTCAGCGCGTGTGTTTTTTTTTTTTATTACGCTCTGTCATAAAACATGAACATTTGGTCACGCTGACGGTGTTTTTAATCTTTGTCCACTACGTCTTATAAAAATGAACTGCCTTGGTTTTTTAATTGTTTTAAAATGTACGTTTTTAGAATGGCAACATGATCTTTAACTGAAAAATAATCACATTTAACATTTGGTGTGTATTTTCTGTCTGCGCTGCTCTCCTGGCAGATTTGAACTCGTCTTTCGACGTTACGTGTCGTCGTGCTTTCTGAGACGTGATTACAAAACGACGCCTGCTTTGAAGGTGGGGAGAGCTTTTCTCTCGCTTTTGGCGAGACCGTCACCCCGAGCCGAGCGTGAACGTTTACAGATCATCAAAAGGCAAAAAAAAACCCAAAAACTAAAGGGATTGAGCAACTTCCTCTGTGACTTCTGTAACGTCTGCCTCTGATTTATTTAGCTCCAGTCCAAACAGGCTTCAGCTGCTAACACACACATACTCAGGTGATCAGCCGTGTTAACCCTCCTGCTGCCCTCGGGTCAGATGTGACCCTAGGGCAGCAGGAGGGTTCTTCTCTATTGAGGCCATTGGATCGTTTGCAGCTTTTCACAATCACTTGGTGCCGAACTTTGTAGCAGTGTTGTTTCAAAAGGATGTTTTATAACTTAAAAATGTCTTAAATGTGGTATATTCACACACAGCTCTGCTCTGATGAAGGTAGATATTTTAAGGACGTCCACTGTACAGAGATTGTATTTTTTAAACTGACTTGTTTGAGTTGTTTTTTTTAAACAGAGAATGTTATTTTGTGGAATAAAAGATTGTATATATGTATTTATTTATTTTTGTCATATTTCTCCTCGTGTGTGTTTTTGACTCTGTAAGTCGTTATCTGTGATCCCATCTTGGAATAAAGATGAAACTTGAGCACTATGAGGGGAAAAAAGAAGTTAAGAGTGTTTTAACAAATAAAAGTGAAAGGGTTTTACAAACTAACGGTGGTTAACGGTGGTTAAATTAAATGTTTGAGACTTCACCCCACTTGATCTAAAACCCTCCACAAGGGATTACTTTTGTCATTTTTTGCTGAAATTTGTTGAAACACTTTAAATCCTCACAATGAAATGTTATTCTGCAACTGGAGTACGCCAGCTTGATTATAATTGTTTTACTCAATTTTATTCTTCCATCTGGAACATTTCAGATCGTTTTATTTATTAGTGTTTTGATTTGACTTCTTCCTTTTAAAATTAGGATTTTGTTTTTGTAATTAACAAGCTTTTAAATAATGTTAAATAACTACAAAGTGTTTTATTTAAACCAAAGTCTGATGTCAACAAACTTTGTTTTTCAGCAGATTTTTTATTTTTGACATATGTTAAACAAGATAACACATTTAGGATGGATGTTAAAGCAGACATTTATTCATAATCACACATATTTAGCAGCAGCAGAGGTCTGATTGTACATAACAGAAAAGCAAATTACTTCAACCTCGTTCACACGGCAACAAAACTGCCACCATTTATTTTAAATGAGAAAAACCAGGATGCCATCAGTGTTCAGTTCATGATGAAAACACTTTTTTTCACTTTTGAGTAAAGAAGTCAATGCTGTTGGCTGTTTTCTAGCAGAAGATGTCATCACTTAATGTGGAGAGCAAACTAAAAAGGCACAGATCAGTTTGTATCGAAATGGATCACTTGTCTCACTTTTACTCGTGAAGGATGAAACTGTAAAGAAAACTCAGCGCGTTGGCTTTTGTTCTTAAAACTTGTTGGATTATGATCCTGCTCCTGGACTGCAGCGTCAAAGCAACACGGAGGGAGTTTTAAAGAGTAAGAGGGTTTATACAAGTTGGAAAGTTAAATTAAAAAAGCACAACTTGACCTGGAGCTGCTGGAAACCAGTCCTAAATCTCCAGCAGAGGTTTTGATGAGCAGCTGTGCGGGAATATTAAACAATATATACAATTCAAGATATAAATGTATACAGTATATTACATATATATAATTCTGCACTGACCAGCGCTAAATGACCATGACACAAACACTATTTGTTGTAAACGTAGTCTGAGGTCATGAAATCAAATTTAATATATATATTTTTTTACATTAATCAGGCAGTACATTTTTATCTTTTCTAATTATTTCATTTGGTAGAGAGCAAGAAAATAAGGGAGATGTGAAGCATCAGCTTGTTTTTAAGGGTTTATAACAAAATAATTCCAATTAATGACTGTAAAATGAAATTCTGTGCCAAATCCTGACTGATGGTCAATCTTCCATAATCCACATTTAGAGTTTGTCTACCCAACTCTGTAGGATTGACCACCACAGGTTCTTGATGGGAGTTTTCTGGCCGTGAACCAAAACGCTGATGTTTTGTTCCTGGAGTCACTTGGTGATGACTTGCCTCATGGCACGGCGCTCCGTCGTGTTTGGAAAAAGCTCAGGCTCGTCAACAAACTTCCAAACAACAGCAGATATTTAGAAACAGTTTTCTGAGTGGTCACGCTGGTCTAATGTGACATGATTCATCCAGTCTGTTTAGTTTCTTGAAGATTCATTCATTCATACTGTTCACAGTAAGCATCTGACTGAGTTGTCCAAAAATTCACCAGATCTGCAGATAGAGGAATAAATTCAAACTATTTTCCATTTTTGAGATTCATATTTAATGTGAATTTTCTGCCAAACGAAATGGATATTTGGTGTAAACCCCATTCAAGATGGCCGCCACAGCTAAGTGCCCTTGGTAAACACATAACTTGGCCTGTTTTAGACACATTGAGCTAAAAGATGGTGTGGTAGCTGACAGAGGCATTTCCAGGGCAGGCACCATCCCTCCAAGGAGTTCTGGATCTGCCCCGGGGCCTCCTACCAACGGGACTGGCCTGGAAAACCTCCAAAGGGCTCAGGAGGCATTTTGATCAGATGAACCACCTCAGCTGACTCCTTTCGATGCGGAGGAGCAGCAGCTCTACTCCCCCCGGGTGACAGAGCTCCTCACCTTTTCTCTAAGGCCGAGTCCGGCCGCCCTACGAAGGAAGCTCATTTCGACTTGTATCAGGGCATGACCCAAACTTTATGACCACATGTGGGGGTCGGAGCGCAGACGGACCAGTAAATCCAGAGCTTTGATGTTCAACCAACCGAAGCAACGCCCTCATTATGAGGACGAGGCCTGGTCCATCCAACGCTCATTCCATCCTGCCATCGCTTGTGAACAAGACGCTCAGATACGTAAAGTCCTCCACCCGAGGCAACGACTAACATCTACGACTGATCAACATTGGGAGTCGACCTGATTCAAAAGGACCATCACGCACGGCTGACCTTATCCAACACAAACATGTCTCTAACTGGTCAGTTTGACAAACATGGAGCTCCAGTTTGGTGTGGTAGTAGCTGAGAGTGACCCTGAACACACTTCAAGCAGGAACACATCTGGCGAGGTCTCGTTTGTTTAATTTTTTTAATGTACTTTATTTAACATTACTATAAAGATCTTCAACACAAGTAAAATCAGATTACATTAAAGAAAAAATAAGAAATGGAGGAATAATGATTTATAAATAATATAAACAGACATTGGCAATATTAGTATTAAGATCTTGCCATCTACAAAGTAAAATAAAGTAGAAAGTGTGAAATAAATTTATACATAAATTAGTAAAATAAAATAATTTGTACCGTTTAGTCTATACAAACACTATTTTCTTAACAAATGCACAAAATAAATTCAAATTCATATAATAAAGGGTCTGTTTCAACAAAAAGAAAATAAAAGTAAAAAAAAAACCCGGGTCTATTTATGAGATAAAGTTAAATTTCTTTAAAATGTTTTTTACACGTTTCTGATGATTTAAATAAAGTTTTTCAACAGAGGTTGGTAATATGAGGTAAACAGAGGTAATATGTTTGAAGTCGGTTTCTTTAAAATTATTAAATGAGGGCATTCTATTTCATCTTGTGGACATAATAGTTTGCCAGAATTATAATTATATTAGATTTATTATATTTCATCTGAAGAAAAGTCTGAATAGTTAGATGAGCAATATTTGCAGTTTTGATAATACAATGTTCTTTCCAACTTTTTCTGTGAGGAGTCTTTGCAAATCCAACCAAAATATCACAGCATGAGAAATTTTCAAGTTTGTCAGAGAAAACGTCACAATGTCATTTACAAGTTTGACCAAAAGTCATTTCTCAGCAGTTTAGATCTCTGGCCTGAAATCCGTCTGCAGATACATATTCCTTTAAATTTGATCATTTAAAAACTTTTTAATGATTGGTTATCTTTTCTTAAAGAACATATTGCGAGGTCTTTTGATATCTTGTGTTGTTTGGCAGTTGCAGCTCTTTTGTTTGCACCTGCAGTAAAAAGCAGAATGGTACAAATAGTCAGCAGGAGAGAGAAGAAGAAGAAAGAGTTTTTCGTGAGGTGCAGCTGCTGTGGGGGAGGCGAGCTCCTCAGGCTCAGTCTCATTC
>JBBPBX010012737.1:18611-53559 GCA_038048925.1 Garcialebias charrua | reverse complement strand
ATGACAGTTACACTGTGGTCACGATATATGACAGTTACAGTGTGTTCACGATATATGACAGTTACACTGTGGTCACGATATATGACATTTACAATGTGGTCACGATATATGACAGTTACAGTGTGGTCACGATATATGACAGTTACATTGTGGTCACGATATATGACAGTTACAGTGTGGTCACGATATATGACAGTTACACTGTGGTCACGATATATGACAGTTACAGTGTGGTCACGATATATGACAGTTACACTGTGGTCACGATATATGACAGTTACAGTGTGGTCACGATATATGACAGTTACACTGTGGTCACGATATATGACAGTTACACTGTGGTCACGATATATGACAGTTACACTGTGGTCACGATATATGACAGTTACAGTGTGGTCACGATATATGACAGTTACACTGTGGTCACGATATATGACAGTTACAGTGTGGTCACGATATATGACAGTTACACTGTGGTCACGATATATGACAGTTACAGTGTGGTCACGATATATGACAGTTACACTGTGGTCACGATATATGACAGTTACAGTGTGGTCACGATATATGACAGTTACACTGTGGTCACGATATATGACAGTTACAGTGTGGTCACGATATATGACAGTTACACTGTGGTCACGATATATGACAGTTACAGTGTGGTCACGATATATGACAGTTACACTGTGGTCACGATATATGACAGTTACAGTGTGGTCACGATATATGACAGTTACACTGTGGTCACGATATATGACAGTTACACTGTGGTCACGATATATGACAGTTACACTGTGGTCACGATATATGACAGTTACAGTGTGGTCACGATATATGACAGTTACACTGTGGTCACGATATATGACAGTTACAGTGTGGTCACGATATATGACAGTTACAGTGTGGTCACGATATATGACAGTTACACTGTGGTCACGATATATGACAGTTACACTGTGGTCACGATATATGACAGTTACAGTGGTCACGATATATGACAGTTACACTGTGGTCACGATATATGACAGTTACAGTGTGGTCACGATATATGACAGTTACACTGTGGTCACGATATATGACAGTTACAGTGTGGTCACGATATATGACAGTTACACTGTGGTCACGATATATGACAGTTACAGTGTGGTCACGATATATGACAGTTACACTGTGGTCACGATATATGACAGTTACAGTGTGGTCACGATATATGACAGTTACACTGTGGTCACGATATATGACAGTTACAGTGTGGTCAAGATATGACAGTTACAGTGTGGTCAAGATATATGACAGTTACACTGTGGTCACGATATATGACAGTTACACTGTGGTCACGATATATGACAGTTACAGTGTGGTCACGATATATGACAGTTACAGTGTGGTCATGATATATGACAGTTACAGTGTGGTCACGATATATGACAGTTACACTGTGGTCACGATATATGACAGTTACAGTGTGGTCACGATATATGACAGTTACACTGTGGTCACGATATATGACAGTTACAGTGTGGTCACGATATATGACAGTTACACTGTGGTCACGATATATGACATTTACAATGTGGTCACGATATATGACAGTTACAGTGTGGTCACGATATATGACAGTTACATGTGGTCACGATATATGACAGTTACAGTGTGGTCACGATATATGACAGTTACATGTGGTCATGATATATGACAGTTACAGTGTGGTCACGATATATGACAGTTACACTGTGGTCACGATATATGACAGTTACAGTGTGGTCACGATATATGACAGTTACAGTGTGGTCACGATATATGACAGTTACACTGTGGTCACGATATATGACAGTTACACTGTGGTCACGATATATGACAGTTACAGTGTGGTCACGATATATGACAGTTACAATGTGGTCACGATATATGACAGTTACAGTGTGGTCACGATATATGACAGTTACACTGTGGTCACGATATATAATAATAATAATAATGTCTATTCCTGTCATCTGCGTATGTTCCCATACACTGACGAAATTTGTCTCTGCATTTAACCCAACCACCTACCAGGTGGTGCAGTGAGCAGCCCGAAAGCGCCCGGGGAGCTGGAGAAATAGGTGTGCACTCATAGACACCCCAAGCTGGGTAGTGGCCGAGGCGCGAACCCGCGACCTTCTGATCCGTAGTCAAAAGCCCTGCCACTAGACCATCACAGTTACAGTGTGGTCACGATATATGACAGTTACAGTGTGGTCACAATGTATGACAGTTACAGTGTGGTCAAAATATATGACAGTTACAATGTGGTCACGATATATGACAGTTACACTGTGGTCACGATCTATGACAGTTACAGTGTGGTCACGATATATGACAGTTACACTGTGGTCACGATATATGACAGTTACACTGTGGTCACGATCTATGACAGTTACAGTGTGGTCACGATATATGACAGTTACACTGTGGTCACGATATATGACAGTTACAGTGTGGTCACGATATATGACAGTTACACTGTGGTCACGATATATGACAGTTACAGTGTGGTCACGATATATGACAGTTACACTGTGGTCACGATATATGACAGTTACAGTGTGGTCACGATATATGACAGTTACACTGTGGTCACGATATATGACAGTTACAGTGTGGTCACGATATATGACAGTTACACTGTGGTCACGATATATGACAGTTACAGTGTGGTCACGATATATGACAGTTACACTGTGGTCACGATATATGACAGTTACAGTGTGGTCACGATATATGACAGTTACACTGTGGTCACGATATATGACAGTTACAGTGTGGTCACGATATATGACAGTTACACTGTGGTCACGATATATGACAGTTACAGTGTGGTCACGATATATGACAGTTACACTGTGGTCACGATATATGACAGTTACAGTGTGGTCACGATATATGACAGTTACACTGTGGTCACGATATATGACAGTTACAGTGTGGTCACGATATATGACAGTTACACTGTGGTCACGATATATGACAGTTACAGTGTGGTCACGATATATGACAGTTACACTGTGGTCACGATATATGACAGTTACACTGTGGTCACGATATATGACAGTTACACTGTGGTCACGATATATGACAGTTACACTGTGGTCACGATATATGACAGTTACACTGTGGTCACGATATATGACAGTTACAGTGTGGTCACGATATATGACAGTTACACTGTGGTCACGATATATGACAGTTACAGTGTGGTCACGATATATGACAGTTACACTGTGGTCACGATATATGACAGTTACAGTGTGGTCACGATATATGACAGTTACAGTGTGGTCACGATATATGACAGTTACACTGTGGTCACGATATATGACAGTTACAGTGTGGTCACGATATATGACAGTTACACTGTGGTCACGATATATAATAATAATAATAATGTCTATTCCTGTCATCTGCGTATGTTCCCATACACAGACGAAATTCGTCTCTGCATTTAACCCAACCACCTACCAGGTGGTGCAGTGAGTAGCCCGAAAGCGCCCGGGGAGCTGGAGAAATAGGTGTGCACTCATAGACACCCCAAGCTGGGTAGTGGCCGAGGCGCGAACCCGCGACCTTCGGATCCGTAGTCAAAAGCCCTGCCACTAGACCATCACAGTTACAGTGTGGTCACGATATATGACAGTTACAGTGTGGTCACAATGTATGACAGTTACAGTGTGGTCAAAATATATGACAGTTACACTGTGGTCACGATATATGTCAGTTACAGTGTGGTCACGATTTATGACAGTTACACTGTGGTCACGATATATGACAGTTACACTGTGGTCACGATATATGACAGTTACACTGTGGTCACGATCTATGACAGTTACACTGTGGTCACAATATATGACAGTTACACTGTGGTCACATATATGACAGTTACACTGTGGTCACGATATATGACAGTTACAGTGGTCACGATATATGACAGTTACAGTGTGGTCACGATATATGACAGTTACACTGTGGTCACGATATATGACAGTTACAATGTGGTCACGATATATGACAGTTACAGTGTGGTCACGATATATGACAGTTACACTGTGGTCACGATATATGACAGTTACAGTGTGGTCACGATATATGACAGTTACACTGTGGTCACGATATATGACAGTTACAGTGTGGTCACGATATATGACAGTTACACTGTGGTCACGATATATGACATTTACAATGTGGTCACGATATATGACAGTTACAGTGTGGTCACGATATATGACAGTTACATTGTGGTCATGATATATGACAGTTACAGTGTGGTCACGATATATGACAGTTACACTGTGGTCACGATATATGACAGTTACACTGTGGTCACGATATATGACAGTTACACTGTGGTCACGATATATGACAGTTACAGTGTGGTCACGATATATGACAGTTACACTGTGGTCACGATATATGACAGTTACACTGTGGTCACGATATATGACAGTTACACTGTGGTCACGATATATGACAGTTACACTGTGGTCACGATATATGACAGTTACACTGTGGTCACGATATATGACAGTTACACTGTGGTCACGATATATGACAGTTACACTGTGGTCACGATATATGACAGTTACAGTGTGGTCACGATATATGACAGTTACACTGTGGTCACGATATATGACAGTTACAGTGTGGTCACGATATATGACAGTTACACTGTGGTCACGATATATGACAGTTACAGTGTGGTCACGATATATGACAGTTACACTGTGGTCACAATATATGACAGTTACAGTGTGGTCACGATATATGACAGTTACACTGTGGTCACGATATATGACAGTTACACTGTGGTCACAATATATGACAGTTACAGTGTGGTCACGATATATGACAGTTACACTGTGGTCACGATATATGACAGTTACAGTGTGGTCACGATATATGACAGTTACACTGTGGTCACGATATATGACAGTTACAGTGTGGTCACGATATATGACAGTTACACTGTGGTCACGATATATGACAGTTACAGTGTGGTCACGATATATGACAGTTACACTGTGGTCACAATATATGACAGTTACAGTGTGGTCACGATATATGACAGTTACACTGTGGTCACGATATATGACAGTTACAGTGTGGTCACGATATATGACAGTTACACTGTGGTCACGATATATAATAATAATAATAATGTCTATTCCTGTCATCTGCGTATGTTCCCATACACAGACGAAATTCGTCTCTGCATTTAACCCAACCACCTACCAGGTGGTGCAGTGAGCAGCCCGAAAGCGCCCGGGGAGCTGGAGAAATAGGTGTGCACTCATAGACACCCCAAGCTGGGTAGTGGCGGAGGCGCGAACCCGCGACCTTCGGATCCGTAGTCAAAAGCCCTGCCACTAGACCATCACAGTTACAGTGTGGTCACGATATATGACAGTTACAGTGTGGTCACAATGTATGACAGTTACAGTGTGGTCAAAATATATGACAGTTACAATGTGGTCACGATATATGACAGTTACACTGTGGTCACGATCTATGACAGTTACAGTGTGGTCACGATATATGACAGTTACACTGTGGTCACGATATATGACAGTTACACTGTGGTCACGATCTATGACAGTTACAGTGTGGTCACGATATATGACAGTTACACTGTGGTCACGATATATGACAGTTACAGTGTGGTCACGATATATGACAGTTACACTGTGGTCACGATATATGACAGTTACAGTGTGGTCACGATATATGACAGTTACACTGTGGTCACGATATATGACAGTTACAGTGTGGTCACGATATATGACAGTTACACTGTGGTCACGATATATGACAGTTACACTGTGGTCACGATATATGACAGTTACAGTGTGGTCACGATATATGACAGTTACACTGTGGTCACGATATATGACAGTTACAGTGTGGTCACGATATATGACAGTTACAGTGTGGTCACGATATATGACAGTTACAGTGTGGTCACGATATATGACAGTTACACTGTGGTCACGATATATGACAGTTACAGTGTGGTCACGATATATGACAGTTACACTGTGGTCACGATATATGACAGTTACAGTGTGGTCACGATATATGACAGTTACACTGTGGTCACGATATATGACATTTACAATGTGGTCACGATATATGACAGTTACAGTGTGGTCACGATATATGACAGTTACATTGTGGTCATGATATATGACAGTTACAGTGTGGTCACGATATATGACAGTTACATGTGGTCATGATATATGACAGTTACAGTGTGGTCACGATATATGACAGTTACACTGTGGTCACGATATATGACAGTTACACTGTGGTCACGATATATGACAGTTACAGTGTGGTCACGATATATGACAGTTACAGTGTGGTCACGATATATGACAGTTACATGTGGTCACGATATATGACATTACACTGTGGTCACGATATATGACAGTTACAGTGTGGTCACGATATATGACAGTTACAATGTGGTCACGATATATGACAGTTACAGTGTGGTCACGATATATGACAGTTACACTGTGGTCACGATATATAATAATAATAATAATGTCTATTCCTGTCATCTGCGTATGTTCCCATACACTGACGAAATTTGTCTCTGCATTTAACCCAACCACCTACCAGGTGGTGCAGTGAGCAGCCCGAAAGCGCCCGGGGAGCTGGAGAAATAGGTGTGCACTCATAGACACCCCAAGCTGGGTAGTGGCCGAGGCGCGAACCCGCGACCTTCTGATCCGTAGTCAAAAGCCCTGCCACTAGACCATCACAGTTACAGTGTGGTCACGATATATGACAGTTACAGTGTGGTCACAATGTATGACAGTTACAGTGTGGTCAAAATATATGACAGTTACAATGTGGTCACGATATATGACAGTTACACTGTGGTCACGATCTATGACAGTTACAGTGTGGTCACGATATATGACAGTTACACTGTGGTCACGATATATGACAGTTACACTGTGGTCACGATCTATGACAGTTACAGTGTGGTCACGATATATGACAGTTACACTGTGGTCACGATATATGACAGTTACAGTGTGGTCACGATATATGACAGTTACACTGTGGTCACGATATATGACAGTTACAGTGTGGTCACGATATATGACAGTTACACTGTGGTCACGATATATGACAGTTACAGTGTGGTCACGATATATGACAGTTACACTGTGGTCACGATATATGACAGTTACAGTGTGGTCACGATATATGACAGTTACACTGTGGTCACGATATATGACAGTTACAGTGTGGTCACGATATATGACAGTTACACTGTGGTCACGATATATGACAGTTACAGTGTGGTCACGATATATGACAGTTACACTGTGGTCACGATATATGACAGTTACAGTGTGGTCACGATATATGACAGTTACACTGTGGTCACGATATATGACAGTTACAGTGTGGTCACGATATATGACAGTTACACTGTGGTCACGATATATGACAGTTACACTGTGGTCACGATATATGACAGTTACACTGTGGTCACGATATATGACAGTTACACTGTGGTCACGATATATGACAGTTACACTGTGGTCACGATATATGACAGTTACACTGTGGTCACGATATATGACAGTTACACTGTGGTCACGATATATGACAGTTACACTGTGGTCACGATATATGACAGTTACACTGTGGTCACGATATATGACAGTTACACTGTGGTCACGATATATGACAGTTACAGTGTGGTCACGATATATGACAGTTACAGTGTGGTCACGATATATGACAGTTACACTGTGGTCACGATATATGACAGTTACAGTGTGGTCATGATATATGACAGTTACAGTGTGGTCACGATATATGACAGTTACACTGTGGTCACGATATATGACAGTTACAGTGTGGTCACGATATATGACAGTTACACTGTGGTCACGATATATAATAATAATAATAATGTCTATTCCTGTCATCTGCGTATGTTCCCATACACAGACGAAATTCGTCTCTGCATTTAACCCAACCACCTACCAGGTGGTGCAGTGAGTAGCCCGAAAGCGCCCGGGGAGCTGGAGAAATAGGTGTGCACTCATAGACACCCCAAGCTGGGTAGTGGCCGAGGCGCGAACCCGCGACCTTCGGATCCGTAGTCAAAAGCCCTGCCACTAGACCATCACAGTTACAGTGTGGTCACGATATATGACAGTTACAGTGTGGTCACAATGTATGACAGTTACAGTGTGGTCAAAATATATGACAGTTACACTGTGGTCACGATATATGTCAGTTACAGTGTGGTCACGATTTATGACAGTTACACTGTGGTCACGATATATGACAGTTACACTGTGGTCACGATATATGACAGTTACACTGTGGTCACGATCTAATATGACAGTTACACTGTGGTCACAATATATGACAGTTACACTGTGGTCACGATATATGACAGTTACACTGTGGTCACGATATATGACAGTTACACTGTGGTCACGATATATGACAGTTACATGTGTGGTCACGATATATGACAGTTACACTGTGGTCACGATATATGACAGTTACACTGTGGTCACGATATATGACAGTTACAGTGTGGTCACGATATATGACAGTTACACTGTGGTCACGATATATGACAGTTACAGTGTGGTCACGATATATGACAGTTACACTGTGGTCACGATATATGACAGTTACAGTGTGTTCACGATATATGACAGTTACACTGTGGTCACGATATATGACATTTACAATGTGGTCACGATATATGACAGTTACAGTGTGGTCACGATATATGACAGTTACATTGTGGTCATGATATATGACAGTTACAGTGTGGTCACGATATATGACAGTTACACTGTGGTCACGATATATGACAGTTACACTGTGGTCACGATATATGACAGTTACACTGTGGTCACGATATATGACAGTTACAGTGTGGTCACGATATATGACAGTTACACTGTGGTCACGATATATGACAGTTACAGTGTGGTCACGATATATGACAGTTACACTGTGGTCACGATATATGACAGTTACAGTGTGGTCACGATATATGACAGTTACACTGTGGTCACGATATATGACAGTTACACTGTGGTCACGATATATGACAGTTACACTGTGGTCACGATATATGACAGTTACACTGTGGTCACGATATATGACAGTTACAGTGTGGTCACGATATATGACAGTTACACTGTGGTCACAATATATGACAGTTACAGTGTGGTCACGATATATGACAGTTACACTGTGGTCACGATATATGACAGTTACAGTGTGGTCACGATATATGACAGTTACACTGTGGTCACAATATATGACAGTTACAGTGTGGTCACGATATATGACAGTTACACTGTGGTCACGATATATGACAGTTACACTGTGGTCACGATATATGACAGTTACAGTGTGGTCACGATATATGACAGTTACACTGTGGTCACGATATATGACAGTTACAGTGTGGTCACGATATATGACAGTTACACTGTGGTCACGATATATGACAGTTACAGTGTGGTCACGATATATGACAGTTACACTGTGGTCACGATATATGACAGTTACAGTGTGGTCACGATATATGACAGTTACACTGTGGTCACGATATATGACAGTTACAGTGTGGTCACGATATATGACAGTTACACTGTGGTCACGATATATGACAGTTACAGTGTGGTCACGATATATGACAGTTACACTGTGGTCACGATATATAATAATAATAATAATAATGTCTATTCCTGTCATCTGCGTATGTTCCCATACACAGACGAAATTCGTCTCTGCATTTAACCCAACCACCTACCAGGTGGTGCAGTGAGCAGCCCGAAAGCGCCCGGGGAGCTGGAGAAATAGGTGTGCACTCATAGACACCCCAAGCTGGGTAGTGGCCGGAGGCGCGAACCCGCGACCTTCGGATCCGTAGTCAAAAGCCCTGCCACTAGACCATCACAGTTACAGTGTGGTCACGATATATGACAGTTACAGTGTGGTCACAATGTATGACAGTTACAGTGTGGTCAAAATATATGACAGTTACAATGTGGTCACGATATATGACAGTTACACTGTGGTCACGATCTATGACAGTTACAGTGTGGTCACGATATATGACAGTTACACTGTGGTCACGATATATGACAGTTACACTGTGGTCACGATATATGACAGTTACACTGTGGTCACGATATATGACAGTTACACTGTGGTCACGATATATGACAGTTACACTGTGGTCACGATATATGACAGTTACACTGTGGTCACGATATATGACAGTTACACTGTGGTCACGATATATGACAGTTACACTGTGGTCACGATATATGACAGTTACACTGTGGTCACGATATATGACAGTTACACTGTGGTCACGATATATGACAGTTACACTGTGGTCACGATATATGACAGTTACACTGTGGTCACGATATATGACAGTTACAGTGTGGTCACGATATATGACAGTTACACTGTGGTCACGATATATGACAGTTACACTGTGGTCACGATATATGACAGTTACACTGTGGTCACGATATATGACAGTTACACTGTGGTCACGATATATGACAGTTACAGTGTGGTCACGATATATGACAGTTACACTGTGGTCACGATATATGACAGTTACACTGTGGTCACGATATATGACAGTTACAGTGTGGTCACGATATATGACAGTTACACTGTGGTCACGATATATGACAGTTACACTGTGGTCACGATATATGACAGTTACACTGTGGTCACGATATATGACAGTTACAGTGTGGTCACGATATATGACAGTTACACTGTGGTCACGATATATGACAGTTACAGTGTGGTCACGATATATGACAGTTACACTGTGGTCACGATATATGACAGTTACAGTGTGGTCACGATATATGACAGTTACACTGTGGTCACGATATATGACAGTTACACTGTGGTCACGATATATGACAGTTACACTGTGGTCACGATATATGACAGTTACAGTGTGGTCACGATATATGACAGTTACAGTGTGGTCACGATATATGACAGTTACACTGTGGTCACGATATATGACAGTTACAGTGTGGTCACGATATATGACAGTTACAACTATTCTCCACCTAAGATGATCTCAGTCTAAACCAGTGCATGAAAGTCAGTGGGTGATATGTATTTCTTAAAGAAATGCTAGGCCTTTATTTGTCCACCGTCGCAGACTGAAGACGGGGAATTGGATAAACCCTCCGTCCATTCGTCTGTGCATGTTGTGAGCATGATAACATGAAAAATTAGTGACGTAACGAGTTGACTTCCATTTCAGTGTGTGATGGCATGTAGGCGTAAGAAAGTTTTTGTTCGAAAACTGGAGTTGCCATGCCAAAATCCAAGATGGTCACTGCTAAATAGATATGAAAATCGGCCCATCCATCCATCCATCCATCCATCCATCCATCCATCCTTCATCTTCCACTTATTCCGAAGTTGGGTTGCAGGGGCAGCAGCTTAAAGATCCACTGACGTGATTTTTCTACTATTCATCAAATTGCTCAAAATATATATATATTATCATTTAAATATGTTAGTTTTTGCAAACAAAATGATAAATCACTTTAATTTTGCTTTAAAAGTGATTTTGAACTTCAAGCTGTGTTTAATCATGGGAAATCCGTTTACACCCGAACGCACCATCTGTGATGTCATGTGCAGAGTTGAGGCAGAGCTCTTGGCTTGTCACGGTATGAGCAGCTCACATAAAAGTAAGTCTGATACGGCATCAGATCTAAATTAGATCCTGCTGTTTCTTGTTCCATCACCCAAACTATTTTCTGCTTCCCAAAATGAAGACAAATAGCTTAAATCTTCACCTAGATTGCTAAATTAGTCAGGTTTTAAAATGTCTGCTATTGAAGAGACTGGAGCCCTCTGCCTCTCACTCTGCACATTACATCACAGATGGTGCGTTCAGGTGTAAACGGATTTCCCATGATTAAACACGGCTTGAAGTTCAAAATCACTTTTAAAGCAAAATTAAAGTGATTTATCATTTTGTTTGCAAAAATTAACATATTTAAATGATAATATATATATATTTTGAGCAATTTGATGAATAGTAGAAAAATCACGTCAGTGGATCTTTAAGCAAGAAGACCCAGACATCTCTTTCCACATCCACCTCTTCCAGCTCCTATGGGAGGAGTCCAAGATGTTCCCAGGCCAACTGAGAGACGTAGTCGCTCCAGCTTGGTAGATAGTTTGAAAAGGGCACAGAAGTGATGGAAGAACGATGCAAAGCAAATAAACAACTTATATCTGATTTCTGTCTTGGTGCTTCAGGACAAAAGCAGTAAAATAAAAGTCTGATAAGCAGCATGTCCTCAAACCACAGCATGTCGCTGTATTTACTGTAGACATGATTTCACCAGCAGGCTTTGTTCACAGCAGAAACAGTTTTAGTGATGTTATTAAATGTAACGGGAACAAAGTTGTCCTTGGTACCAAAATGAAGCACAGGTTTTACTGATTATTATAAAATAATCAGATTTTATATTTAGGCCAATGCCACCTAAACTTAAACGATACAGGAGGTCAAAGGGTCAAGCTATTCGAGTTCTTTGTCCGACAGACAAAGTAGACATGTTTTCCCATAATGCACAGCGCCATGTTTGGAGAAAACCAAACATCATGTCAGCACAAAGATCACAGACCAGCCGTGAGCACGGCGGCAGAGGGCTAATGGTTTGGGCTCCTTGCAGCCTGTGAGTCTCCCATGAGAGTCAAACATGAGGACATGTTTCCAAGACCTGAAGCTTGGGCCAAACTGTGTCATCAGGACAATGAACCCAGTCAGAGCAGCTGCTCTACAACAGAGCGGCTCAACCAGACAGAGCAGTGGTTCCAGCCACAGTCCAGAGCCTGAACCTGATTAAAAAACAGGACTCTGCATCTGTAAGACAGTAAACATACAACACTGAACCGTCCTCCATGTGCATTTCTTGCTTTGATACGATAAAGTGTCCACTCCAGTTCTCGCCCGCTCGTTCCGTCTGAGTTCTAACGATCTTTTCTGTTTTCCCGTTGTCTAATCCACGTTAACTAAAGTTCCTAATCCCAGCCCAGTCCAGATTCTGCTTTTAATCCACTAACTGGCTGTCCCTCCAGTTCCCGTCGGTGCTCTTTAAGGGCCGTGTGACGCTGTGCGAGGACCTGTGCTGCGAGGTGCTCAAATGCTGCGTGTCCAAGCTGGGCTCCCTGAGGGCCGAGGCGGCGGCGCTGCTCTACCTGCTCATGAGGAACAACTACGAGTTCACCAAGAGGAAGACCTTCCTGCGCACACACCTGCAGGTAAACTCCTACGTCCGTTCAAACGCATCAGCATCCTTCACGCCTCAGCTCTGGAGCGGCGCTCCTTTGCAGCTAAAAGCGCTCCATTTTCTCCCCGACACCGCTTCTTGATCTTCGCCCACGTGTCCTCTCTGTCCCTCAGATTATCATCGCAGTGAGCCAGCTGATCTCTGACGTGGCTCTGACAGGAAGCTCCCGCTTCCAGGAGTCCCTGTCCATCATCAACAACTTTGCAAACAGCGACAAGCTCATGAAGGTAGGGACGCCTGCAGAGCTGCAGGTGGAACGCCGAAAACAGCCGAAAGACTTTACCGAGAGCCGAGGACAACCATGTCCTCTGGAGTAAAAACATGTCCACTGGCGAGAAAAAAACAAAATGTTCTGTGAAAACACAGAGTAAACGTTGAACAATGAAACTGAACTGTTGGTTAAAACTGGCAAAAAAAAAATCTTCAAAAATGAGCAAAACAGTAGCTAATAGCCAAAACTAGTAAAATAATAGCTAAATGCAAAAACTGGGGAAAGGGATAGTAGCTAAATGAGCATTACAGTAGCTAAAAGGTAAAACTTCTAAAATACCGTAATAGTTACTAGCTAAAATTAGCAATACAGTAGCAAAATGCCCAAATCTTGTAAAATAATACTTATGATCTGAAATGAGCACAACAGTAGCTAAACGCTAAAACTAGAAAGAAATTGTTGAGCTAAAATTAGCATGACAGTAGATAAAAGCTAAGTATTATAATTAGTTACGAGATAAAATTAGCATAAAAGTAACTAAAAAGCTATAGTCAAAGAATACCGGTAGTTACAAGCTAAAATCAGCAAAACAAGCTAAAAGTTCAAACTAGTCAAATGATAGTTACAAGCTAAAATAAGCAAAACAGCAGCTAAAATCTAAAACTAATCAAATCATTACGCGCTAAAATAAACAAAACGGAAGCTAAAAGCTAAAACTAGTAACATAATAGTTACGAGCTAAAATAAGCTAAAACTAGTGAAATAAGCTAAAACTAGTAAAACAATAGTTACAAGCTAAAATAAACTAAAACTAGTAAAATAAGTTACAGGTACAAGCTAAAATAAGCTAAAACTAGTAAAATAATAGTTAAGAGCTAAATAAAACTAAAACTAGTAAAATAAGTTACAAGCTAAAATAATCAAAACAGCAGCGAAAAGCTAAAACTAGTAAAATAAGTTACAAGCTAAAATAATCAAAACAGCAGCTAAAAGCTAAAACTAGTAAAATAATAGTAACGAGCTAAAATAAGCTAAAACTAGTTAAATAATAGTTACAAGCTAAAATAAGCTAAAACTAGTAAAATAATAATTGCAAGCTAAAATAAACTAAAACTAGTAAAATAAGTTACAAGCTAAAATAATCAAAACAGCAGCTAAAAGCTAAAACTAGTAAAATAAGTTACAAGCTAAAATAAGCAAAACAGTAGCTAAAACCTAAAACTAGTACAGTAAACGTTATAAGCTATATGAGAAAACAGTACTGGTAGCTAAAGTCTAAAATTAGTAAAATAATAGAGCTTAAATTAGTATAAAAGTAGCTAAAACCCAAAACTAGTACTGTACAGTAAAAGTTATAAGCTATATGAGAAAACAGTACTGGTAGCTAAAGTCTAAAATTAGTAACATAATAGAGCTTAAATGAGTATAACAGTAGCTTAACGCTTAAACCTCTAAAATAATAGCTACAAGCTAAAATTAGCAATACAGTAGCAAAATGCCCAAACTTCTAAAATAATACTTATGAGTTAAAATTAGCATGACAGAAGCTAAAAGCTAAAACTAGTATTATAATAGTTACATTATAAAATAAGCAAAACAAGCTAAAAGTTAAACTAAGAAAATTATAGTTACAAGCTAAAATAAGCAAAACAGCAGCTAAAAGCTAAAACTAGTAAAATATTAGCTACAGGCTAAAATTAACTCAATTATAGCTAAAACCTAATATGAGCAACCCTGTAAATAAAAACTAAATACTTTGTAAGTATTGCAACAAAAGTCATAGCTCACCAACCATGCCGAACATTTTGTTGTTTGGAGGACAAAGCAGCAGAAAGTCAACAGAGAGGCTTGTCTCTTCCTGAATGACAGAAAGTACAGGCGTGAACGCTGACTCGGCTATTACACAAATACCAGCGTGTCAAACACTTTTATTAATTCTCGCCGAGTATTGTTCCATTGCATCACTGCTCCCCCCACAGCCGCTGCGGGGGCCAACTGGGGAATGTGTCCCTCGGCTTCTGGCAGCAGTAGATCACACAGCGTAGATGAAATGTGTATTTTCTTGTCTCCTCAGAGCGCAGAAACACACACGTTGTGTTTGTGATGGTAACGTGTCACATCTCTGGCATGAAGCGCTGCAGAGCTTGTTAACACAACGTTCACACTGCGCTGCGTGTTTGACGCCTGATTTCTTGACTCTCCGTTTGTACATGAAAACTGCTGAGGTTTTGTTTAGATCATTACAAAAAGGAAGTTACAAATTATTATTGAGCTTTATAAACCTGTTGAGCTTCAGGCAGTAGCTGCACCGTCAGTCTTTGTTCAGAAATGTTCTAGTTTTAGATATTTTGCATCACTCAAGTGTTTCTGTAAAATCCATTTCTGTGCCGCTGAAGTCGGGCCTGCTCGTGTCTTCCTGCTGCAGTCCACGGCGTTCCCCTCGGAGGTGAAGGGGCTCACCATGCGCATACGTACGGTGCTGATGGCCACCGCCCAGATGAGGGAGCACGAGAAAGACCCCGAGATGCTGCTGGACCTGCAGTACAGCCTGGCCCGCTCCTACGCCAGCACCCCCGAGCTCAGGCGGACCTGGTTGGACAGCATGGCCAGAGCTCACCTGAAGAACGGGGATCTGTCGGAGGTAACCCTTTTCCTGTCGCTCTGCCCGGCTTTTCTTTTGTCACCTTCGTCAAGTAAAACCAACGTGAACAGGTGTGTTTAAAAAAAAATCATATTTGCATAAGGGCTCCACGTTCTCATTAAGTGTCTTGCCAGCACAGCCTTATCCTGGAAACCCAGCACCTTACTCAAGCACCTGCTGCACCGAGCTGTTGGGTCAGAGCTGTCACATCAAACTAACTCCAAACGCTCCCCACTAAGGAGGACAGTGTTTAAAATTCACTCCTCTTCTCCTCCAGAGACAAACTGTGGAGACATTGCAACAAGAAAAAAAAAACTTTGATTTGTTAAAGGATGTTCTGAGATGCTGGAGCTCAAAGACGGACATCACAGCAACAGAACCCGCCGCTAGGTGAACAGAATTGGCATCGTGGTTTGTTAGTTTCTGTTCATGCTCCAGTAACAGTTTTGGTTTCGCTTCATGTCATATTACACGTAAACAAGGAGGAGATCACCAAGTTCATGGAAATCTGTTCCTTTGTACCATCACAACGCTCACTTAGAAGATTAATGTACAACAGAACATCTCTGATTAGAAATCCATCATCGTTGACGAGAACCAGTTTTTAGGATTTGAATTTGACGACAGAACAGGATTAGTTTAGCTGTTAGCAACTGTAGCTGTTAGCAGTTACATCTGTAGCTGTTAGCAACTGTAGCTGTTAGCATCTATAGCTGTTAGCAGCTTTAGCTGTTAGCAACTTTAGCTGTTAGCAGCTGTAGCTGTTAGCAGCTGTAACTGTTAGCATTTGTAGCTGTTAGCAACTGTAGATGTTAGCAGCTGTAGATGTTAGCGTCTATAGCTTTTAAAATCTGTAGCTGTTAGCATCTATAGCTGTTTACAGCTGTGGCTTTAAGCATCTGTAGGTGTTAGCAGCTGTAGCTGTTAGCAGCTGTAGCTGTTAGCATCTGTAGTTGTTAGCAGCTGTAGCTGTTAGCATCTGTAGCTTTTAGCATCTGTAGCTGTTAGCGTCTATAGCTGTTAGCAGCTGTAGCTGTTAGCATCTGTAGCTGTTTGTAGCTGTAGTTGTTAGCATCTGTAGCTGTTAGCAGTTGTAACTGTTAGCATCTATAGCAGTTAGCAACTGTAGCTGTTAGCAGCTGTAGCTGTTAGCAGCTGTAGTTGTTGGCGTCTATAGCTGTTANGTGATGGAGGCAGCAGGAGATGAGCACCAACAGGTGATGGAGGCAGCAGGAGATGAGCACCAACAGGTGATGGAGGCAGCAGGAGATGAGCACCAACAGGTGATGGAGGCAGCAGGAGATGAGCACCAACAGGTGATGGAGGCAGCAGGAGATGAGCACCAACAGGTGATGGAGGCAGCAGGAGATGAGCACCAACAGGTGATGGAGGCAGCAGGAGATGAGCACCAACAGGTGATGGAGGCAGCAGGAGATGAGCACCAACAGGTGATGGAGGCAGCAGGAGATGAGCACCAACAGGTGATGGAGGCAGCAGGAGATGAGCACCAACAGGTGATGGAGGCAGCAGGAGATGAGCACCAACAGGTGATGGAGGCAGCAGGAGATGAGCACCAACAGGTGATGGAGGCAGCAGGAGATGAGCACCAACAGGTGTGGAGGCAGCAGGAGATGAGCACCAACAGGTGGTGGAGGCAGCAGGAGATGAGCACCAACAGGTGGTGGAGGCAGCAGGAGATGAGCACCAACAGGTGGTGGAGGCAGCAGGAGATGAGCACCAACAGGTGATGGAGGCAGCAGGAGATGAGCACCAACAGGTGATGGAGGCAGCAGGAGATGAGCACCAACAGGTGATGGAGGCAGCAGGAGATGAGCACCAACAGGTGATGGAGGCAGCAGGAGATGAGCACCAACAGGTGATGGAGGCAGCAGGAGATGAGCACCAACAGGTGATGGAGGCAGCAGGAGATGAGCACCAACAGGTGATGGAGGCAGCAGGAGATGAGCACCAACAGGTGATGGAGGCAGCAGGAGATGAGCACCAACAGGTGATGGAGGCAGCAGGAGATGAGCACCAACAGGTGATGGAGGCAGCAGGAGATGAGCACCAACAGGTGATGGAGGCAGCAGGAGATGAGCACCAACAGGTGATGGAGGCAGCTGGAGATGAGCACCAACAGGTGATGGAGGCAGCAGAAGATGATCATCAGCAGGTGGTGGAGGCAGCAGGAGATGAGCACAAACAGCTTGTGGAGGCTGCTGGAGAGGAGCATGAGCAAGTTGTGGAGTCTGCGGTGGAAACCCCACGAGAGGACATCACTGTCGCTGCAGATGGGGAGGAGGAAGATGAACCAGCAGCAAAAAGGCGACAAACAGAATGTCAGTTGTGCGAACAAAGAAGAGCAGAAATTAATCGTCTCTTACAGGAAAACAGGGAGCTCAGGTCAGAGCTGAATAAAAAACAGCTAGACAAAGAATTTCTTAGGGGTGACACAAAAAAAGTCAGGTACTATACAGGACTTCATTGCTTTGCCGTATTGTTGTCATTGTTTGAATTTGAAATGAAACAGATCCATTTTGAAGTAAACATTTGATGTAATTAAACATTTCCAGTAAATGTGATGAACGTGTGAGTTAATACATTTTATAGAAAACACACAAAAATGTGCAAATATAAGTCAACAGCATGTTTTACATAATTATGTCTCCCTTGAAGTACAAGCTCTGAGAAATATCTTTAGGAAGCTTCATGCTTTCTGTAGACGTCCAGCCATGTCTGTGTGGTCCACACAAGGTCACAGTGGTTTGATTATGCACCTGTGCAGAGTGGGTGATGCTTCTGCAGGTGAACTTCATCTCCTGCCTCCAGCTGCTGGATGCTGCATGTCTTGTATCTGTGAGGGAACTTTCTCCAGGCAGCAGCGATCACACTGAGTCCATCAGAAGATGCTCCAAGTTCAGGAGTTGGTGTTTATGATGAAACCACATGTTTAACTTTAAGATTTTTTTTACTGCTAGCTGTATTTTAATGTAGGTGTTTTGATGATTCACACACCATTTTATTTCTGTGTGTAGACACACTGTTACTCAGCATGACCCCCGTGATATGACCCTGGGTATCCCCCAGGATCATCTCCTGCTGCCACCACCCCAGTGTTCTGGTGGCTCAGAGTCAGAGCAGAACCTGTGAACACAATTAAAATGGTGAATGAAAAGACAATCTATATTATACAGTATATATATGCATCTTAATACATATACTGTATATAGTGATTATAGTAATCTAATCAAGATTTGAAGTCTACATGTTATTAGACATGCTCAAGTCATTAAAAATAAGGTAATTTTCAACTTGGACCTTTGTAATTTAGTTAAAAAACATACTTTAAAAATCAAGTGTTCTCAGTTTTTAATACTCCTAGCATACAGAAGGTTGTTTGATTCTGAAAGAAATGTAAATTAATAATTTATGTACAATTAAGGAGCCAAAAACAACGTACCTTCAACGTATTTACAATCTGGGGGCTTTAAAAATGTCCAAATCATCTACCCAGCTGTTCATAGATTGGACCAGCTCTCCCAGTGATTTGTAATTATAAAAATTATTTGTGGTGTAAACACTGACACAGACCAGGTCTGCTAAAATGACTGTGAAGGGAATGTCAGTGGAGGCAAGTATTACTCCGGGTCTCTGCTCCATTTATTTATTTATTTCAAACGGGCAACATTTCCAATTATACCGATTTTTTCCATGTAGTTTTTTTTTCTCACCTGGGAGAAGCTTATTAGGATACAGTCCACTTTATTTTGCCTGCTTTTCAGAATCGTGACGGAAGATACAGCGCGAAAACAATGGAAAATCTCCTGAATTTCTTTTATTTTTTATGAAGACAACAAACATGGCGGTCGAGACGGGAACGCCCCGACACGCCCCCACACAGTGACGTCTGCTCCAAAGCTCTATAGTATACAGTATTGTGACCATAGGGGGTGGTGTTGCATGCACTGTTGCAGGTCACAGAATATGTGTAACAACAGGTTCAATCAACTGAACCAGAAACAGCTTCCTCTGACCTTGTTTCACAAACAAAAAGCAAAAAATATGAATCTCTAAACCTATTTAAAAAAACTATAAACATAATTATCTCTAAAACTAAACCTAATGCGCAGGGGTGGTTGACTGCCCCACTGTTTTTAAGTTTCATTTTTGATTGTGGCACCATGAGTTGTAATTCTTGTTGGCTTTGATCAACGGATACAGATTTAAACTATACATTGAATTTATAAATGTACTGATGTTATTTGAATCTGTTTTATTTCCCAGATCAATATTAAATTTAATTAAATTTAATTATTTCACAAATTTATGAAAATGTTTTTTTTCCATTATCTTTTATGTTTTTTTTATTATTAATATGTAAAATGAATAAAAACTTTAAATAAAAAAATAAAAAATAAAAAAAAAGTCTCCACACAAAAAAACGTTTTTATTAAAACTCTTTTCCAATAGCTCCAAGATTTTATCAGTGAATATATACGGGGAGTGGACTGTGTTGTCTTTCCCATAATGCTTTGCGGTATTTTAGTGTTCCTGCTGCACCATGAGTGAGATGGGCGTCTGTGATATAGACCTGCCTCTTGTGTGCTGTTAAAGTTTGGGTGTTTCCTGTTGTGAGGCTCAAAGTGTCTTCATTGGGTGTAAATCACACAATGTTAAGACGGTAGTCACAAAACACATGTGATGATGATATCGGAACTGGATCGGTATCGGCCGATACCCAGAGTTACCGGTAAGTATCGGGATCGGATCGGAAGTAAGAAAATGTGGATCGGTGCATCCCTACTGGAAACCCAGCACCTTACTCAAGCACCTGCTGCACCGAGCTGTTGGGTCAGAGCTGTCACATCAAACTAACTCCAAACGCTCCCCACTAAGGAGGACAGTGTTTAAAATTCACTCCTCTTCTCCTCCAGAGACAAACTGTGGAGACGTTGCAACAAGAAAATTTAATTGATTCAGTTTGATTATTTATTTATCTGATTGTAGAAAGGAAAGAACATTCAGTGTTTGCCCTTGGTTACTTGCCTTGAGAGGGCGCTCGTCTGCATTTGTAGCGGTGTGGGGGTTGGTAGGCAGGTTGCCCGGTTCTGTTGACACAGCGGGACGCCTACCTTGGTTAATAGGTGAAACACTGGAAATATATGAAATTGTATTTTTCAGCTCAGAAATGTCTTAAATTTTATTATTTTAGGTTTTTCTTGTTAGTAGTTTTGAAAATTAGCAGTATTTTTGTTCAGTACGTTTTTCTTAAAAATATAAATTACAAGAGGTCAGTGATGAAAAACAACTTTAAAGAAGAATGTACTTTTTGTATAGACTGTGAAGGGAGCTGAACTGGTCTCTGAAGCAGGAACAGACCTGATGAAGACCAGGGCTATTCAACTGGTGGACTGGGGGCCAAATCAGGCCCACTGCTGTGCTCTGTTCGGCCCACCAATGGGCTCATTTTTAAATAAAACTTGATTTTAAATCGTAACACAACCTTTGTTAATGAGAATAACTACTACATGAGCAGTTTAGTTGAATAGCCCTGCTTTAGATCTTTCAGGTTGGACCGCATGTCTTCACGCCTTGGCTGGATTCAAATTGAGCTCCTTTTTACAGTCGGACCTCAGTGAACTCCAGCACCAGGATGGAAAGTAGCTGCTTGGCAGAGGCAGTAGTACATTTCAGTGCTGAAAGTACAAAGCTGCTTTTAAAACTCATCTCTGATGTTTAATGACTGATCAGTCCTCGTGTCACGTCTGCACGCTGCCGTTTGTTGCAAGGATGCTGACTGAATTTCTGTTTCCCCAGGCTGCCATGTGCTACGTTCATGTTGCTGCGCTGGTGGCAGAATACCTGCACAGAAAAAGTAAGTTTAAACTGAAATAAGACTTTAAGTTCCTTTAGCTCAGCACCAAACTGTGTGTGAGGGGTTAATCAAAGCTTGATACACATTTTTTAAACTTGCTACATACTCTTC
Organism: Garcialebias charrua; assembly: GCA_038048925.1. NCBI lineage: Eukaryota > Metazoa > Chordata > Actinopteri > Cyprinodontiformes > Rivulidae > Garcialebias > Garcialebias charrua. The sequence goes on along the minus strand of JBBPBX010012737.1, from coordinate 31,318 downwards.
AATAATTGCATGTCTTCTCTCGAGCGGTCAAGAAAAAGAACAAATGTTGTTCTCGCCAGGACATTTCATAAGAAACACAAGCACAGGACTCCTGGGGAGTCCTTGTAGGACCATCCTACTGCAGGTCTAATTGTTTCATACCCTTTCACCACTTTAGGCTGAAGACTTTTTTTTGTCCCCTATTGTGGAGCAGAGAGGGGGAATAGGAAATACCCTCCATTCGTCTGTGGATGTTGTACGGAAGCGTAGTGCTGCCACCTAGTGAAAATATTTTTTGGGGCTTATGTAGTAATAACGTGATATGTATCACGTAATTACGTGATAATATGTAGTAATAACGTGATACGTATCACGTAATTACGTGATACGTATCACGTAATTACGTGATACGTATCACGTAATCCCGTGATAAGTATAGATGTAGCATGAATAGCCAGTATTTCAGGAGGGGCTGTTCGTTTGAATATAAAGTATACCAGAATATTTGCAACTTGCTCTGTGGCACAACTGTTAGCGCATCGGCTTTAGGTTTAAAATTTTGTCCGGGGGACCCTGGTTCGATCCTGACCTGGGTCAACTTTTTTTACGTTACTGAACTCAGCTTCTCAGACTGAGGAAGTCTTTCGGACGAAAGACGAAACGTTTCTACAGTTTTTTTTCTTTGTTTTGTTTTATTTTTTGAATGTCCAGAGGACCAGACTTAGCTTTTTTGGATTTTTCTACCTGGATTATTGAGCATGCATCAGGGTATTTTTTTACGTTTGTTTTTTATTTGATAAATAAAATAAAAAAGGAGTTTGTGTTAACCACAGGCATATTAAGTCTATGGTGTTAACCGGTTCGACACTAGCGCGTGTCCACACCTTGTCTTTCCTACAGAAGGGTATTCCGCTGTTTTGTGAGGTGTGTTTCCTTTAAATATAAAGTACAGGTAGTCCCCGATTTACGAGCGCTCTGATCTACGAGGTTCCGGACTTACGAGCTGGCGAATTTTTTGAAAAAACGCAAAAAATACTGAGTTTTTCTGTGTTTTTTCACCACAGTTCGTTAGCTAAACATGTGGACACACGTTTCCGATCATTTTTATGCACTCATAAGCAGTTTTTCGATGAAAAACGAGTGTTCGTAGTCGCGCTAGCAAAACCGTTCCAATTTACGAGCGAAATTCCGGACTTACGAGACACGTGGCGGCCGTTCCAAATTACGAGAGACCTGAAATTCAGCAACCTGCTCTGTGGCACAACTGTTAGCGCATCGGCTTCAGAATCCAAATTTTGTCCCGGGGACCCTGGTTCGATCCTGACCTGGGTCAACTTTTTTACGTTTGTTTTTTATTTGATAAATAAAATAAAAAACGGTCCTGATTCTTTCTGCAATAAATCCACAATGTCCAATTCTGAAAATGAAATTGGATTTATCAAATAAAAAACAAACGTAAAAAAAGTTGACCCAGGTCAGGATCGAACCAGGGTCCCCCGGACAAAATTTGGATTCTAAAGCCGATGCGCTAACAGTTGTGCCACAGAGCAGGTTACAAATTTTCAGGTCTACTTTATATTTAAACGAACCGCCTCTCCTGAAATACTGGCTATTCATGCTACATCTATACTTATCACGTAATTACGTGATAAGTATCACGTTATTACTACATATTATCACGTAATTATGTGATACGTATCACGTTATTACTACATATTATCACGTAATTATGTGATACGTATCACGTTATTACTACATATTATCACGTAATTACGTGATACGTATCACGTAATTACGTGATACATATCACGTTATTACTACATAAGCCCCAAAAAATATTTTCACTAGGTGGCAGCACTACGCTTCCGTAATGTTGTGAGCATAGTTTGAAAAATAAGTGTGCTGCCAACTTCCCTTTTGATTTGTGATTGCATCAAGGAAAGGCTGCTTTTAAAAACTGGGCTGCCACTTCAAAATCCAAGATGGCCAGTGGTGGAGAAAGTACTCAAACACTGAACTTAAGTAAAAGTACAAATAAACAGACAAAAATATACTCTAGTAAAAGTAGAAGTAACATATTAATGTTTTTATTTAAGTGAAAGTAAATAAGTACTTGCTTTTAAAAATACTTAAAGTATTAAAGTAAAAGTACTTGCTGAATATATTAACTAATGCAATGGTCTACAATATCAAGTGTGCCTACTGTATGTATATTTTCTGTAATACATTAATAGTGATGAGACATTTTAAAGAACAATGCTGCAGATAATACATGTTTTTATTGTGTTTACTCTGTGACACAGTTCACATTTGGACTTGTGATTCTGTGCGTCAGAATTTCAGTGATGACCTGCAGAGTTAAATGACATTAATTAAAATAAGAAAGAGGAATGATTGTATCTTTGAAAGTTTTTATTTAACACAAAACAAAACCAATGTGTCATTTTAACTGCAGTAAAAACATTGTTTTCAATATAAAACTGCTCTCAATACACACCAATGCTTACACGGAACTTCACCTGACTATCTAAAGGACATTCTTGCACCATATTCATCCACCCGGTCTCTACGATCACAGAACAGTAATCTCCTTCACATTCCTCAAACCAAATTAGGACCATGGGAGACCGGGCATTCTGTGTGGCTGCCCCCCGCCTGTGGAACTCCCTCCCTGACTGCCTGAGAGCTCCACAGTCACTGGTTGACTTTAAAAAAGGCTTAAAGACTTTTCTTTTTAAGCAAGCCTACTCTGCCTCCACACGATTTTATCTTTGATCTTAGTTGCACTTTGTAGCACTTTGAGATTTTTGTTAATGAAAAGTGCATTATAAATTAAATTCATTACAGTATTATTATTATTAAGTAAAAGTTGTCTGCCTGAAAAAAGGAGCATTAGACACAACTAACAAAGGAACAGGCTCTGATAATTTCAACTGCAGTTTGTCATCAACTCTAGTTAAAATACTGTCTAGTCAACCTTGTCAATAGTCAACCTTGTCAACCTTGGTCAATAGTGAACAATATTTTAAACTTTCTGACACCCTTTTTGAAACGTAGACCCGAGTGTCGAGACATCTCTTGTCTCCTAACATCCCATAAACTGACACATTTTAATATTACAGCAAGCATGTCTTGTTCAAGTTCAGAAGAAGTTGGTTTTCAAAGTTTTTTGAGTCCAGTCTGACTCTTGGGAGAGAGAATCTGTCCTGCTGTACTGAACAGTCTTTCAATAATCTTTCATTAATCTTTCAATAAGGTCATGGGTGTTGTGTATCTTCTGGCTGACTCTCCATGATGGAATCCATTTTGTGTGTGTTAGTGGTGCTGTGGGTGCTCCCAGCTCAATGACGTTTATACTAGAACATACATCATTGGTCCAGCTCTTCTTGAAGGCAGGTCTAATGTTACCTGTCCACTTTGCAGTGATTCAGTGGACCAGCTCTCTCAACATCAGTTACTTTCAAACTAAAAACAAATCAAAAAACTGCAACGTGAATGTAACTTGTAACTCAACACATTATAGAAATGTAGTGTAGTAGAAAGTACAGATACTTCATGTGAAATGTAGTGGAGTAAAAGTAAAATTAGCCACATTTAATTCTACTTAAGTAAAGTACAGATACATGAAAAATGTACTTAAGTACATTAACAAAGTACTTGTACTTAGTTACATCCCACCACTGACTTAGATGGCTACCACCATATATGTAAACCCACCACCCAAATCAATCAATGCAACTATACTTTTTAGTTTTTATATTTCTTAAAAGTATAGTTTCCCCACAAGATTAGGGTAGCCAAAGATGATTCAGTGGAGGCCAAGACCACCAGTGGCCAACCCCTTGGTTCACCATTGTGTCTGGTGGTGAATAAAACCACTATCTCCAGGATCCGTCACTCTGTTCTTCTCCACAGTATAACTAATACCAACTTAAATATCTTGCACTGAAAACATTACGGTTTACTTGCATTTCTTGTTCCAGTCCAGAAAAACACTCATCTCCAAAACTACGAACATCCGCTTTTCAAATCCCTCAGCGACGGCGAACAGCTGTGCACCACTTGTTTACAAATGAACTCCACTGTGCATCTTTGAGCTCCCTCCTACACATTACTCTATTTATTTATGTACAAACCGGATTCCAAAAAAGTTGAGACACTAAACAAAGTGTGCTCCCATCTAGACGTCATCTCTTTCAGGGAAGACCCTGCATTTTTCAACAAGATAATGCCAGACCACATTCTGCAGCAATCACAACATCATGGCTACGTAGGAGAAGGATCCGGTACTGAAATGTCCAGCCTGCAGTCCAGATGTTTCACCTATAGAGAACATTTGGTGCATCATAAAGAGGAAGGTGCAACAAAGAAGGCCCAAGACGATTGAACAGTTAGAGGCCTGTATTAGACATGAATGTAGAGCATTCCTATTTCTAAACTTGAGAAACTGGTCTCCTCTGTCCCCAGACGTCTGTTGAGTGTTGGAAGAAGAAGGGGGGATGACACACAGTGGTAAAAATGGACTTGTCCCAACTTTTTTGGGATTTGTTGATGCCATGAAATTTTGAAACAACATATTTTTCCCTTAAAATGATACATTCTCTCAGTTTAAACTTTTGATCTGTGATTTGTGTTCTATTCTGAATAAAATATTAGATGTTGGCACCTCCACATCATTGCATTCAGTTTTTATTCACAATTTGTTTAGTGTCCCAACTTTTTTGGAATCTGGTTTGTATATACATATACAGTAAGGCATTTTAAACCCTTCCCACACTTTTGCAAAATTCTAAACAATGTTTCTAAACACTCTAAAAGAGCACAGAATGTCATGAACGCAGTTCTCTGCCATGGCTGCACTCTGCGCTCTTGGCCACGCCCACTTCTCCACTGCAGAACATAGATGGACAGAGGAGGGAGGAGGAGGAGCTGCAGCAGGAGGAAGTTTCACCTGCAACTGTGGGCTGCACAAAGGTGCAGCAGGTGCTAAATAATTTTAATTTATTTATTTTGAATAAAAATTCCATGCCTATCGTGTGGCTCATCCATACATCAGCCAATTGTGTGTCATGTCCAATCTTATTTTGAAAAACCATGATAGAGCGAGTCCACAAAAACAAACCGTGAAGTTGCGAGGGACTGCTGTACTTCCTAACCAGTGGAAAAAACATATACGGTATATATAATTATTTATTTTTTTGTTTTAAATCTGCACCCACCTCAGATTTCTGACCCAATCACAAAATAGTTCTTGGACACCACCAAGAACAAAGTTCTGCTCAGGTGATATATTGAGAACAAGATGCTAGAACTCCTAAACCAAAGCTGTGAGAGAAAATGATGTAATTCTTTCTCTGCATTTCCTGAAGGATGAGAAATGTCTGCCTTCTTGGGAAGTGTGTGGAGCCTCTAGTTAAACCATCAGGCTCAAGACTGGACCTCTTGCAGCGCTACTGTTTTTCATTGTTCTATTGTCAACTACCACAGACAGTTCAGACTGATGTCAGTCCTGTGGTCCTTTAGGAAAATGTCTTGCAGGGCAGATAAAAGCCGTCACTGTCTGCAAATGGCATGCAAAGGAGTTGTCTAACCAAAACAAAGTCCCGTAACTCCTTTTTATCTCATGCAAAACTTGCTTTCAAATAATTCTCCAAACAAATGCGAGGCGAGCAGAGCCGACAGACAAAGATCACTTTGCGGAGTGCACAGCTCTCCTTTCTGTTTGTCTGGGTTGTTGTTTACATTTTTCTCTGCTGCGTGTCCCAGTTTTAGGAAAATTTCAATCATCAGAGTACGCAGTACAGTAAGATTCTCATGTATTGAGGCTGATGGCAGGCAGTAATGTTTTTGCTTGCTCAGGAGTGTCTATGTGCTCGTCTATCAGTTAAAATGTCTCAAGAACCACTGGATTAATTTTAATGAAATTCTAAAAGATATTATTGGATGGACATGTTTATTATTGAAAAACAGATGCATCTGTTTTCAATAATATCATTGCTTCTTTTTTCTTTTTTGTTTACAGATATTGATCGTTTTGTTTATGAGTCACTTGTGTTTTTAATGTTGTTTGTTTTTATGTTATGTACTGTGGCTTTTGTAACCAGCCAACAAAATCCACCAAAATACTTACTGAGTCTTGAATCTACAACTGAATAACTTTAGAAGTCACCCCCAAAAATGGCCACCACAGCTAATCGACGTTAGCCTGCACAAAAATGTCTTTAACGCTAGCAAAAAAATTTTTTTTACCAATATTGAGCCAAAGACTTGGTGTGGTAGTAGCTGAGAGTCATTCACATGTAACACATACTGAAGTGGGGCTACATCTAGAAAAATCACTATCTGTTCTGTTTTGCCATGTGAAAATTATACAGTTATTTATATATCATCCCCAGTGCTTCCCTTACCGGGAGGTGGGGGGATCTGGTGGGTCCTGCCCCAGAAAATTTTGAATAAAGTAGATGTGATTTCCTGCATTTTGGTTTATTTTAACGGGTTGTTAAACATCTACGTCGTTTACCTACATTTGTAAACACTCGCATCCTACCTCCCCACCTTACTTGACGGTTCTGAGCCAGTTCCGCTGAATTTACTGTCCAATTCCACGTGTGAAACCTCCCGGCACTCAGCCCCACCACTCTTTAGGGGCAGAGATTTGTTTTATTTATTTATTTATTTTAAGGGTAGAGGTGTAAACGCTTCACTTGAAAGGGCAGATGATCGTGTGATATTAAGAAGTCGTGTTGTGTTTAAAATGAGTGTTTATGTAATTATTTTCAGTGTACCGGTACATATCCAATAAAAGTTTTATTTGCACAAGGCAGTCATATTTGTTCGTAACGTTATAATTAGTAAGCCTGACAGTTGCCGTATTCGAGCAAACAGTTACTGAAACGCAGCCTGTCAAAATAAGCGAGTACCCAGATCCTGTCCCAGCAGGTTCCGACTCCAGTGAAGCAGTGAAGCCCTGGATTGCTCACCGGCACCCGTCACTCTGTGCTGCCTCGGACAAGCACGAAAAATCAACCTACCTCTATTGTTTTAATGTGATGATAGTGAATATCTTGCACCAAAAACATTCTTACGTTCTCTGTTCAGGTCCAGTCCAGACAAGCACTCCTCTCCAGAACGACAAACATCCACATTTCAATCCCCTCAGTGATGAGGGACACTGGCGTTCTGCTTGTCAAAGTCAAAAGTCAAAGTCAACTTTATTGTCAGATCTGCAATGTCAGATCAGCCTGTTTATTCCACATTAAAAACATCACTTCAGGTGCTGGTGTTAATATGTTCTCTGCTTGTCTTTGGGCAGAGCTGTTCCCCAGTGGCCTTGCAGCATTTAAGAAGATCAGCTTCAACATTGACGAAGAAGCAGCCATGAAAGAAGACACAGGAATGCAGGATGTATATTATACTGAGGTGATATGAGTATGGTATATTGCAAATGAATGAATACAAAGAATCCTTTGAACAGTTTGGTGACGTTGCTTGATGTCTGTCCCATTTCAGGAGGTCCTGGTGGAGCACCTGGAGGTCTGTGTTGAAGCTCTGTGGAAAGCCGAACGCTACGAGCTCATCACGCACATCGCCAAGCTCGTCATCCCCATCTACGAGAAGCGGAATGAGTATGAGGTAAGGAGATTTGTTTGTACACTTGTATTTAATTATTTTTTAAATAAATCACAATGGGTCACTGAAATAAACTGAAACTGACTAAAGTAATAAACGAACTCAACCATAAAAATCAATCGTTGCTTTTGAATTTTAGCTCAACAGAATTATTAAGACAAAAAATAAGCTGGCCTTGACAAAACGGATGGTACCTGTAGAAAAGATCGAAATGAGTTAGAGCACCGGGTCATGTTAAACTAAGGTGTGTCCTGTTCATCAGCATCACACGTGTCTTCAGCCTTGTAATGATGTTGTAAACATGTAATATCAAAAAATGTTGAATAAAAAAAACAACAACTGGACTTTATTTGTAACAGTCCAGTTGTTCTTGTATTTGATTTGTATCATGTCCTGGATGACTGAGAATCTTTACCAGTGTAAACATGTAATGTTTGTCTAAAGAGTGGCAGGTAGTGACAGGGCTGTTTTGTATCATGGTGTGTACCACACTGCACATGGACCACAGAAAGCTGAGGACAGAGATGTCTCAGAAGTTTAAAAAGACAATTATTGAACAGCATGTTAAAGTTAAAGGCTGTAAGAAGCTGTAACAGCCGAGCAGCTTGCTGTACAGCTGCACTCATTATTCAGACATTTAAGGTCCACAGGACTGGAGACAACCTCCCTGGATGTGTCCACAAGAGCAAAACTGAGAACAAAGCAGTGTGTTCAAGAGGAGTGGACCAGCATCTGTGGACAGGTGGACCAGAACACCTGCGGACAGGTGGACCAGAACACCTGCGGACAGGTGGACCAGAACACCTGCGGACAGGTGGACCAGAACACCTGCGGACAGGTGGACCAGAACACCTGCGGACAGGTGCACCAGAACACCTGCGGACAGGTGAACCAGAACACCTGCGGACAGGTGGACCAGAACACCTGCGGACAGGTGGACCAGAACACCTGCGGACAGGTGGACCAGAACACCTGCGGACAGGTGGACCAGAACACCTGCGGACAGGTGGACCAGAACACCTGCGGACAGGTGGACCAGAACACCTGCGGACAGGTGGACCAGAACACCTGCGGACAGGTGGACCAGAACACCTGCGGACAGGTGGACCAGAACACCTGCGGACAGGTGGACCAGAACACCTGCGGACAGGTGGACCAGAACACCTGCGGACAGGTGGACACCAGAACACCTGCGGACAGGTGGACCAGAACACCTGCGGACAGGTGGACCAGAACACCTGCGGACAGGTGGACCAGAACACCTGCGGACAGGTGGACCAGAACACCTGCGGACAGGTGGACCAGAACACCTGCGGACAGGTGGACCAGAACACCTGCGGACAGGTGGACCAGAACACCTGCGGACAGGTGGACCAGAACACCTGCGGACAGGTGGACCAGAACACCTGCGGACAGGTGGACCAGAACACCTGCGGACAGGTGGACCAGAACACCTGCGGACAGGTGGACCAGAACACCTGCGGACAGGTGGACCAGAACACCTGCGGACAGGTGGACCAGAACACCTGCGGACAGGTGGACCAGAACACCTGCGGACAGGTGGACCAGAACACCTGCGGACAGGTGGACCAGAACACCTGCGGACAGGTGGACCAGAACACCTGCGGACAGGTGGACCAGAACACCTGCGGACAGGTGGACCAGAACACCTGCGGACAGGTGGACCAGAACACCTGCGGACAGGTGGACCAGAACACCTGCGGACAGGTGGACCAGAACACCTGCGGACAGGTGGACCAGAACACCTGTGGACAGGTGGACCAGAACACCTGCGGACAGGTGGACCAGAACACCTGTGGACAGGTGGACCAGAACACCTGCTGACAGGTGGACCAGAACACCTGCGGACAGGTGGACCAGAACACCTGCGGACAGGTGGACCAGAACACCTGCTGACAGGTGGACCAGAACACCTGCGGACAGGTGGACCAGAACACCTGTGGACAGGTGGACCAGAACACCTGCGGACAGGTGGACCAGAACACCTGCGGACAGGTGGACCAGAACACCTGCGGACAGGTGGACCAGAACACCTGCGGACAGGTGGACCAGAACACCTGCGGACAGGTGGACCAGAACACCTGCGGACAGGTGGACCAGAACACCTGCGGACAGGTGGACCAGAACACCTGCGGACAGGTGGACCAGAACACCTGCGGACAGGTGGACCAGAACACCTGCGGACAGGTGGACCAGAACACCTGCTGACAGGTGGACCAGAACACCTGCGGACAGGTGGACCAGAACACCTGCGGACAGGTGGACCAGAACACGACCTGACAGGTGGACCAGAACACCTGCGGACAGGTGGACCAGAACACCTGCGGACAGGTGGACCAGAACACCTGCTGACAGGTGGACCAGAACACCTGCGGACAGGTGGACCAGAACACCTGCTGACAGGTGGACCAGAACACCTGCTGACAGGTGGACCAGAACAGAACACCTGCGGACAGGTGGACCAGAACACCTGCGGACAGGTGGACCAGAACACCTGCGGACAGGTGGACCAGAACACCTGCGGACAGGTGGACCAGAACACCTGCGGAGTGCAGAAGTTTCAGAGTTGCTGAAATCCCAGGCTTGTTAAGAGTACCATTCTTTATGTCCAGGTTAATTATATTGGTTTGTTGTTTTATTTAAATCATTTTGAACCACAATTCAAAAGCAACAACAGATTGTCATTAGTTGATTTTTAGTGTTTTATTTTATCATTTATATCTCGTCTGTTTCAGGTCTTTTCAGTGACCTTTGTGTTTTTTTTTTTTCTTTTCTGAACGTGTAGAAACAAACGTACATCTGTACGTGTTGATCTGTTATGTTCAGCTTTACTTCCTTTCTACAGCACAGAGGGTTTCGATCAGAGAAGTTGTAGCATTCCACAAATCCAGTTTTTTTTATCCCGACCTGCTCAACTGGTTCTGAGACAGTAGGGCTCCTAGAGTTTCATGCAACAATGATTTCCTCACACGTGGGACTCCCTGACTGATGATTAGTGCTGGACCGAGGGGAATAACGTGTAACGACTCAACGTCACACCGGCTGTCCTGTTTCCTGCTCTTTAATCAGATGAACACACCCGCAGGAGATCATTACTCAGACTGCAGTCTGACAAACATGCTGATAACGCTGCATGCTTCTCAAACTGTGTAAGACGTGTCAAGGCCTGGTCTGTGAGATGAAAGACGTAAGATCTCACTGACATTATTTGAGACTAGGGCTGGGCCATATCATATCATTCACGATAATACCGGTAAAAAAGCTTGCCCGGGCAAAGAAATGATATCATGATATGCTAATTTCATGACGTAATACGTCAGGGCGCCCCGCCCCCCTTAACAACCGAGTGCTTCGAACGACCAAACCGAACTGCGCACCTCTCTCCACCTGTCAGTACTGATGTAACGCAATACTAGCTAGCTAAAATGCTAAAAACAAACAACGCGCGTCTCAGCTTCTCTCCATCCAGCTCTAAACTGTCGGTACAAACACGCGCAGCTCAACTGTCTCTTGAGTTCCACAGTCGGTCCACGGACCAAGAGGCAGGTGATCAGAGACAGATCAGTCAGAGAAATTAATAACTCCTGCATGAATAGATGAAGCTGAAACATCAACAAGCTTCAGGGTCAGCTGATCACCTTGTTACAAGTTCTGGAAGTTATAGTCATTTAAAGGCAACATATATTTTGTTGTATGTTACATTTATGCTCAACAGATCTTAAGCTTCATTTTATTTAGTTGTTTTGGGAAACTACACCTGCACTTTAGTTTTTGTGGTGGATTTTGTTGATCTATATTTTGTGCAGACTTTTTCAATCTAAATAACAGAAGGATCATTTTTATTTTTTTATTTTTATACTTGGAGACTGAATACTTTACTAAATAAAGTAATTTCAGTAAAATTACCGCTTGTTGTTGTTTTTTAAATTTTATATAATACTGCAAAGCAACATGTTGTTAATTTTGTCAAATAAATAACTTTGATTTCTATTTTTTTTAATTATATCACGAAATGTATCGTTATAAATATTTACATCACCGCTGCAATGAGTCATAACTAACTTCCTAGAAACACCAACACACACACTCGTAAAGCCAACAGCAGACGTGCTCCGACAGTGTTCTTTGTTTTCTGCAGAAGCTCAGCCAACTCTACGACACGCTGCACAGAGCCTACAACAAAATCATGGAGGTGATCCAGTCACGCCGCAGGATGCTGGGCACCTACTTCAGAGTGGCTTTTTATGGTCAGGTGAGGCTGCGCTGCAGAACCCGCTGCAGCTTTGCTTTGTCCACACAGGCAGGACAGCTGAAGTGAAGTTTAAACAGAACAGGTGTAATGGTGACTCCATAGTAGGCGCTTACATGATAAATGTTAAATGCCTTAAATCTTTCTTTATTGTTATTATTATCTAACTAAAAATCTGTTAGTACTGGTATAAAATGTTCTTTGAAAATGTCCAACCATGTCCAGGTGGTCAACTCTGGACTCTGTGTCTATATTATGTTGTCCGCTACTGTAAGACTATTATCAGGTCTCTCTTGTAAACGAGTCCCCGAGGCTCAATGGGATTAACCTGTATAAATAAAGGTTGAATGAAAAAAGACAAACGCTGAAGCAGCGTGAGGGAAAACAACAAACACGTCATGACGTAGCAGATTGTGGAGCAGCGGTAAGTTCAGGCCAGTCGTTTTCTGTTGGACTTCAACAGTCACCCTCATGGTTGTGGAGGACATTTGTCCCACTCTTCTTTACAGCATCGCTGCAGACGTTCATTTCTGCTCAGCTCTCTGAAGGTCCCACCACAGCAGTTCAGTCAGGATGAGGTTCTGGACTTTGGTAGGACTGGTGCAGGATCTTGATTCTTTTCTTTCTGAGCCGTTCTATTGCAGAATAGCTGCTGTGTGTGGCCCAGTTTGGTTCCAGCTTCAGCTGTCAGACAGATGGACTCACATTTGACTCTAGAACCCTTCGGTCTGTAGAGGAGTTCATGCTCGAATCACTGACTGCAAGGGGCCCAGACCATCAGTGCTCCACCACCGTGCTGACAGCCGGACATTAGTTTTGTGGTTCATTC
>JBBPBX010012737.1:0-17669 GCA_038048925.1 Garcialebias charrua | reverse complement strand
GAAGAAATATGACAGTGAGAGGACTGAAGAGAGGAGACAGGAATATAAGGAGATGGGACATAGAGCAAAGAGGGAAGTAGCTAAGGCAAAGCAGAGGGCGTACAATGAGTTGTATGGGAGACTGGACACTAAAGAGGGAGAGAAGGACTTGTACCGATTGGCAAGGCAGAGAGATCAGGCTGGAAAGGATGTGCAGCAGGTTAGGCTTATTAAAGATGGGAATCAAAGTCAAAGTCAAAGTCAACTTTATTGTCAGATCTGCAATATGTACAGTGCAGGACATACACAGGACCGAAATTGCGTTTCTCTCAGTCCCTCGGTGCAACAGTAAACATCTAAACATTGAAACACTGAAACATATAATAATAGACATAAGCATAAAATAGTAAACCTAACACTGTCCTGAGTTTTTTGCATAGTGGTATAAGAGTATGAAAATTTACACCAACTCTAAAACTAAAACATTAAACATTTAATGAACATAAAATTTACACCAACTCTAAAACTAAAACATTAAACATTTAATGAACATAATACTGTCCTGAGTTTTTGCATACTAGTATAAAAAAAGAGTATAAAAAGTATAACTAAAATAAACTAAAGGTTTCTAGCATTGACATTTGCAAAGTGGCAAAGCAGCGTATGAGTTAATGTACACAGTATATGTATGAGGTAGTAGTTGATGTTGTTATAGAGGCAAAAAGTGGCATATGCAGTAAGGCACATTGGGCATCCCTAAATAAGACCGTTCAGAGCACACTGTATATGTACCAGCAGTGGTGTAGATATTAGAGTAGTGTAAATAAATGTAAACAGTAGTAATTACATGTAAGCAGTAGTAATAAAAGTAAACAGTATTAATAAATGTAAACAGAGAATGTAAACAGTATTATGATTATAGGCAGTGATGTAATACAGACATGTAATACAGGAATGGTAATGTTCTAGCAAGTGAGGAGAGTGTGATGGGAAGATGGAAGGATTACTTTGAGGAGCTAATGAATGAAAGAGAAAGAAGAGTGGAGGTCATAGAAACTGTGGACCAGGAAGTGGGAAAGATTAGTGAGGGTGAAGTCCGGAAAGCTCTGAAAAGAATGAAGAAGGGGAAGGCAGTAGGACCTGATGACATACCAGTGGAGGTTTGGAAATGTCTTGGAGAGATGGCAGTGAGGTTTTTGACTCAAATATTTAATGGAATATTTGAGGGTGAGAAAATGCCTGAAGAATGGAGAAGAAGTGTGCTGGTTCCCATTTTTAAGAACAAGGGTGATGTACAGAGTTGTAGCAACTACAGGGGAATTAAGTTGATGAGCCACACAATGAAGATCTGGGAGAGAGTTGTGGAAGCAAGACTTAGACAAGATGTAACTATCTGTGAGCAGCAGTATGGTTTCATGCCAAGAAAGAGCACCACAGATGCCATCTTTGCTTTGAGGATGTTGATAGAGAAGTACAGAGAGGGTCAGAAAGAACTCCATTGTGTGTTTGTGGATTTAGAAAAAGCATATGACAGGGTACCAAGAGAAGAGGTGTGGTATTGCATGAGGAAATCTGGAGTGGCAGAAAAGTATGTTAGACTGGTACAGGACATGTATGAAGACAGCAGGTCCACAGTGGTGTAGTCTACGTGATACTCAGGTATACGGAGTATACCCACTAGAAAAAGCTCAAGAAATTCAGTATAACCACTTAGAAGTGCCCAATGATACATGACATCATTAGAAACGCATCACTGATATGTTAAACAGCAGTTAAACACTTCTGTAACAATCTGTCTGTATGTAGTGCTTTGCTTTGATACTGTTTTATAAATTCTATAACAGGTTTTTAATACAAAGCCAACTGTTGTACAAAGTTTGTTGTTCATTTATTCGAATATAAACGTCAGATAAATTTGGAAATGTTCACTATAAAACCAAAATAAATTGATGATTACATTGTACTAACCTGTGTACTTTGGTTTCTAAGCACAGTATACCCACTACAAAAATATAGACTACACCACTGCAGCAGGACATGTATGAGGACAGCAGGACATGTATGAGGACAGCAGGACAGTGGTGAGATGTGTTGTAGGAGTGACAGATAGCTTCAAGGTAGAGGTGGGAGTGCATTAAGAATCGACTCTGAGCCCCTTCTTGTTTTCTCTGGTGATGGACCGACTAACAGATGAGGTCTGCTGGTGAAGATTCTCAGTCGTCCAGGACATGAGGACTTGAAATTGCGAATTGAAAGGTCTTGAAATTGCGAAGTCAGAGCGCTGAAGAAAAATATAAAAAGTATAAAAATAAATTAGTAGGGATTATAAGGAAACATAAGAAAGAATATTATAGTAAATTATTAGATAAAAGTAATGGTGATATGAAAGCAACATGGCGAGTAATGAATAGTGTCCTGAAGAATCATAAAGCAAAAACTGGTATTTCAAAATATTTTGTAAAAGACAACGATGAAATTCATGATGAAAATGAAATTGTAAATGGATTTAATCAATATTTTGTGAATGTTGGATCAAGCCTTGCAGCTAAGATACCAAAAGTAGATAAAAATGTGATCCACTCAATTACAGGTTGTGCAAATAGTATTTTTCTAAATGGAACTAACAAAGAGGAAATAATGAATGTAGTAAAACATCTTACAGACAAGAGATCAAAAGACTGGGTGGACATGGATATGATGTTTGTGAAGGACATAATGAGCCATGTTATTGAGCCGTTCACATACATATGTAACTTATCATTTTCAACAGGAATATTTCCAGATAATATGAAAGTAGCTAAGGTCGTTCCTCTTTTTAAAAATGGTGATAAATGTGTATTCAACAATTATAGACCTATATCCTTGTTACCACAGTTTTCAAAAATTCTTGAAAAACTATTTGTAAACAGACTAGATCAATTTATAGATAAACAAAATATTCTAAGCAACAGTCAGTATGGGTTTAGAGCAAAAAACTCTACATCAATGGCTCTCATGGAATTAATGGAACAAATAACTACTGCTGTCGATCAAAAACAATATTGTATCAGTATTTTTGTTGATTTAAAAAAAGCATTCGATACTATTGATCACACCATTCTCCTTGAAAAACTGAACAAATATGGTATTAGAGGACCAGCATTACAGTGGGTATCTAGCTACTTAAAAGATAGGAAACAATTTGTACAAATAAATGATGTAAGATCTGACCTCTGTAATATCACATGTGGAGTTCCCCAAGGCTCTGTACTTGGACCAAAGCTTTTTATTTTATATGTGAATGACTTGGTAAATGTGTCAGGACTCCTTAAATGTGTACTTTTTGCTGATGATACCACTTTTTTCTGTTTAGGTGAAGATATAGAACAAATGTTGGAATTGATAAAGACAGAATTTGTCAAGATACAAACTTGGTTTAAAATAAATAAATTATCATTAAATCTAGAAAAAACTAATTACATGATATTCAGTAATAAAAAGAAAACTGTTGATGTTCCACTCAAAATTGAGGGTGTTGAGATTTGTAGAGTGAGTGAGGTGAAGTTTTTGGGTGTTATCATTGATGACAAACTGACATGGAAACAACACATAAATTCTGTAAGAATAAAAATAGCTAAATCGATTGCAGTACTGTACAAAGTCAGAGACCTATTGAATGATAAAGCTCTGTATTTGTTGTATAACACAATCATTGTTCCACACTTAATCTATTGTATTGATGTTTGGGGGAATGCGTGTAAAACAATCACAAAGCCTATTTTTGTATTACAGAAAAGAGCTGTAAGAATTATCACTAGAAAGCATTACCGTCATCCATCAAGTACATTATTTTATCAACTAAAGTTATTGAAGTTCCATGATTTGGTAGACTATAATATTTTATCAGTTATGTATAGAGCTCAAAATAATGCATTACCTTTAAATATCCAAATGCACTTTGTTAAAAGACAAAGTTGTTATAATCTTAAGGGGACAGAGATGTTTGTAAAACCACAATTCAGAACTAGTTTGAAGGGACGTTCTACCTCAATCCAGGGAATTACAGTATTTTCTGGTGTATAGGTTGCACCTGTGTATAGGTCGCATTGTCCAATTATCACCAATAGATTTGAAAAATCCCTAGATAGGTTGCACTGGTGTATAGGTCGCATTGTCCAATTATCACCAATAGATTGGAAAAATCCCTAGATAGGTCGCACCGGTGTATAGGTCGCACCTGTGTATAGGTCGCATTGTCCAATTATCACCAATAGATTGGAAAAATCCCTAGATAGGTCGCACCTACGTTTAGCTCTGCTGCAAATGTCTGCCACAGGAGCGCACAGCAAGGCTTTTAAGAAGATTAACACTTAAAAACAATTATTTGTTTGATTAAAAATTATAGCAAATATATGTCTGAGCTGAACTTTTCCTTAATAAATGAACGTAATTGTGAAATGAGCTGGATTA
The DNA here is from genome assembly GCA_038048925.1 of Garcialebias charrua. Taxonomy (NCBI): domain Eukaryota; kingdom Metazoa; phylum Chordata; class Actinopteri; order Cyprinodontiformes; family Rivulidae; genus Garcialebias; species Garcialebias charrua. The sequence goes on along the minus strand of JBBPBX010012737.1, from coordinate 13,241 downwards.
AAAAATGTGTTTCATCGAAAGTGATAACAAGCCATATATAGGTCGCACCTGAGTACTGTATAGGTCGCAGGCCTTAAAAAAAACCATAAAAAGGTGCGACCTATACATCGGAAAATACGGTAGATTATGGAATGGCTTGGAGAATGTAGTTAAAAATGCCAAGTCAATGTTTACATTAAAAAAAATGATCAAAACAAATGTGTTAAAAAAATGAAATAGCGTAATGTGTATTGTATTAGTTAGAAAATTAGAAAGAGTTAGTCATTTTGTACTGTTGGTTGAAGATTATTATTGTTTACATGGTTGATTATTGTTGTTTAATCTGATTGTTGGAAGTAAGGGGCAGATATAATAAGATTTATTCTTCTTTCTGCTACCTTTCATTTTTTTACATTTTGTACACAATCATTTATGAGATTGTCTTGTATCGTTTCTTTTGTAAAAAAAAATGAACAAATTTAATAAACATAAACATGATAAAATCAAAAAAGGCGTTCAATACAGATGAGGTCAGGCAGGAATCCCCAGGGACTATGATGTTTGCAGATGACATTGTGATCTGTGGTGAGAACTGGGAACAGGTGGAAGAGAACTTGGAGAGGTGGAGGTATGCACTTGAAAGAAGAGGAATGAAAGTCTGTCACGGTTTTACTCAGGGAGCATGAAAACCCAGTGGCGCAGACGGAAATGCAGGAGGCAAGCGGTTGTAAAAGTAAATACTTTTAATAACACAAATAAACAAGGCTGTCGTGGCAGCAATACTCACAGGAGCTGTGGCGAGAGACATGAGGGATTTACCAGACCATACTAGACTATGCACCGACAATGAAATGAGACACAGACAGGGCTTATATACACACAGCTATGATGAGACATGATCACAGACACCTGGGGACAATCAACTAGAGACACAGAGCAGGACCGGAAACCTAAAACATGAAAGTAACTAGGATGACAACTAAGAGTGAATAAACATGACTAAACTGGAAGGGAAATTAATAAACTAACTGACTAGGAACTAACCAACAGAGGGGGACGAAGGAAGCCTAAACATGACTAAACTGGAAGGGAAATTAATAAACTAACTGACTAGGAACTAACCAACAGAGGGGGATGAAGGAAGCCTAAACATGACTAAACTGGAAGGGAAACTAATAAACTAACTGACTACTAACTGACTAACAGAGGGGGACGAAGGAAGCCTAAACATGACTAAACTGGAAGGGAAACTAATAAACTAACTGACTACTAACTGACTAACAGAGGGGGACGAAGGAAGCCTAAACATGACTAAACTGGAAGGGAAACTAATAAACTAACTGACTAGGAACTAACTAACAGAGGGGGACGAAGGAAGCCTAAACATGACTAAACTGGAAGGGAAACTAATAAACTAACTGACTACTAACTGACTAATAGGAAAACACCACAAGGGGGACAGAACTGACCAACAGGACGAGCCATCCTTACAGTACCCCCCCCTCAAAGACACCCCCAGGTGTCCCCAAGAAAAAACACCCAAAAACCCAGGGCGGGAGGAAACTGCAAGGAAGGAGGGCACGAGGAAGACAAGGGACACAAGGACAACACAAGGGCAAGAAAACTAGAACAAAACTACGGTACCTAAACACAAAGATCAAAACTAGAAACTCAAAAACATTTCTAGGCATCGTGGCCAGGAAGTCGACAGCAGTCACAAGACCCCTCAGGCGGACGACCGGGATGCCGCCCCTCAGGACGGAGACGGTCAGGGGGTCGGCCGGGATGCCGCCCCTCAGGTAGGAGTCGGTCAGGCGGTTGGCCGGGATGCCGCCCCTCATGTAGGAGTCGGTCAGGCGGTCGGCCGGTCAGGCGGGCAACAGGAAGGCAGTCCACCACCAGGAGCCTCCGTCTGTGACGAGGCCTCAGGAAAGTCGAAGACGAGGGTACGACCCTCCAGGGTCCCCCCAAAACAGGAGCACTCTCATGCGGTGCAGTGGCGCCAAGCCACGAGACGACAGGCGAGACGTCTGGCGTTGAGTCGAGAGGCGAGACGTCTGGCGTTGAGTCGAGAGGCGAGACGTCTGGCGTTGAGTCGAGAGGCGAGACGTCTGGCGTTGAGTCGAGAGGCGAGACGTCTGGCGTTGAGTCGAGAGGCGAGACGTCTGGCGTTGAGTCGAGAGGCGAGACGTCTGGCGTTGAGTCGAGAGGCGAGACGTCTGGCGTTGAGTCGAGAGGCGAGACGTCTGGCGTTGAGTCGAGAGGCGAGACGTCTGGCGTTGAGTCGAGAGGCGAGACGTCGTGGGAATCATTGAGCGTCGACAGGTCGTGGGAACCCTCGAGCGTTGAGACGTCGTGGGATCAATCGAGCGTTGAGACGTCTGGCATGGGGACGTCTGGCGAGGAGACGTCGTCGGGGACGTCTGGCGAAGAGACGTCGGGCGCAGAGACATCAGGTGAGGAGCCATCGAACGTAGAGACGCTCTCGATGTGTGGACCCACGGTGGAGGTGTCCGTCGTGCCAGGACCCTCCGTAGACGTGGAGGCGTCCGTCGCGCCGGGACCCTCCGTAGACGTGGAGACGTCCGATGCGCCGGGACCCTCCGTAGACGTGGAGGCGTCCGATGCGCCGGGACCCTCCGTAGACGTGGAGGCGTCTGCAGTGCGGGGACCCTCTGTAGCTGGCTGTAAGACCTCTGAGCAGCTGAAGACGTGAGGGGCGTCCGCCAAGACCCCCTCGGAACAGGATACGGGAGAACAGGATACGGGAGGGGGTCCCTCCTGGGACCCCTCAAGACAGGACACGTGAGGAGCATCCTCCAGGACCCCCTCGGAACAGGATGCGTGAAAGGCGTCGGGACTCTCCGAGGCTGGAAGCAAGGCGTCGGGACCCTCCGAGGCTGGAAGCAAGGCGGCAGCGCCCTCCGAGGCTAGAAGCAAGGCGGCAGCGCCCTCCGAGGCTAGAAGCAAGGCGGCAGCGCCCTCTGGAGCCGGAGACAGGCAGCGCCCTCTGGAGCCGGAGACAGGGCAGCGCCCTCTGGAGCCGGAGACAGGGCAGCGCCCTCTGGAGCCGGAGACAGGGCAGCGCCCTCTGGAGCCGGAGACAGGGCAGCGCCCTCTGGAGCCGGAGACAGGGCAGCGCCCTCTGGAGCCGGAGACAGGGCAGCGCCCTCTGGAGCCGGAGACAGGGCAGCGCCCTCTGGAGCCGGAGACAGGGCAGCGCCCTCTGGAGCCGGAGACAGGGCAGCGCCCTCTGGAGCCGGAGACAGGGCAGCGCCCTCTGGCTGAGAGACCACTGGCCAACAGGAAACATGAGAGACGTCCTCCTGGGACCCCTCGAGACAGGAAACATGAGGGGCTCCCTCCAGGGACCCCTCGAGACAGGAAACATGGGAGGCGTCCTCCTGGACCCCCCCGAGACAGGAAACATGAGGGGCTCCCTCCAGGGACCCCTCGAGACAGGAAACATGAGGGGCTCCCTCCATGGACCCCTCGAGACAGGAAACATGAGGGGCTCCCTCCAGGGACCCCTCGAGACAGGAAACATGAGGGGCTCCCTCCAGGGACCCCTCGAGACAGGAAACATGAGGGGCTCCCTCCAGGGACCCCTCGAGACAGGAAACATGAGGGGCTCCCTCCAGGGACCCCTCGAGACAGGAAACATGAGGGGCTCCCTCCAGGGACCCCTCGAGACAGGAAACATGAGGGGCTCCCTCCAGGGACCCCTCGAGACAGGAAACATGAGGGGCTCCCTCCAAGGACCCCTCGAGACAGGAAACATGAGGGGCTCCCTCCAGGGACCCCTCGAGACATGCTGGAGCTGCAGGCATCGGAAGACCCACAGCAGGTTCTGGACGACCCGCCGCTGCAGGTTCTGGAGCTGTAGGTTGAAAACCAGGTTCAGGAACAGGAACTGAAGAGTCTGGTGGTCCTCTCTGCCATCGATCCCTGCCACGACGGCGACGACGCAGTCCAGGACCAGGTCGGGAACCCTCACTTGGTTCAGGTCCCTCGACAGCACCGGAGAAATGAGGGGTGTCCTTCAGGACCCCCTCGGGACACGAAACATGAGGGGCGTCACCTAGGACCCCCTCAGAGCAGGACAAAGCAAGTGCTGAAGAGCCAGTCTGTTCAGGGTGTGCTGCTGTAGCTGCTAAGAGGTCAGGGCTGGTTGCCGCAGGTACTGGAGCAGCAATTGCTACAGGTATTGGAACTGAAGCTGCTGCAGGTTCTGGAGCTGCAGCAGGTTCATGAAAACAGGTGGCTTCTGCAGGCTGGGTAACAGGGACCAGTACAGAATGTAAGACAGAGTTGTTACTGGACCTAATCATACTCAGGAGTCGATCATATTCAGGGATGGATAATAGTCCAGGAGTAGAAGTCAATAGTCTTTCAGCTAGTGAGAGTAACAGTTTCGAACAGGCCGGGTTACCTTCAGCTGAGGTAAACAGTCTTTGTAAGGTAGAGTTTATGTGGTGTAATTCAGAACTTTTTATTACCCCAGTCACCCCAGTAGAACATCCTGGGACGACCTCTGCTGGTTCAACGATGAATTGTTCTGGTGACTGACCTGTGGGCGGGTGAGCGGTGAGAAGACCCTCCCCCGTGGAGTCGCTGTGACCGGGTTCACCGAACCGAGCTGGAAACGCTGCGAGCGACGGTGGGGCGTCTGTGTCCACCCTCACCGGAAACCTAGGAGGTGAGGCCAAGGAACGCGCCCCCACCGGAGCGCTGGAGTCGTGTCCAAAATGCTCGAACTCGCTGGACCGAGCCCGATCAGCTGACCAGGACGGAGGGGTAGGTAACCGCTTCCGGGACCTCTTTTTACCGCTCCTTTGGCGGCGTGGAGACTGGGGAACAAGAGGGATACACAAGTCGTCGTCATCCTCACCCGAGGTCCATCCGGAAACGAGTGGACATGGAGGACGAGCCGAGCTGGAGCAGGACGTCAGGCGGTCCTCGTGGAGCTGAAATCCACCACAACGGAAGACGGCCTCGTCCCTCTGCGTGGACTCGAGCGAACAGGTAGGCGAAACGTTCCGTCCGCTGGGCTTTTTGTATGGTCGGTGCATAATGTCAAGATTTTACTCAGGGAGCATGAAAACCCAGTGGTGCAGACGGAAACGCAAGAGGCAAGCGGTTGTAAAAGTAAATACTTTTAATAACACAAATAAACAAGGCTGTCGTGGCAGCAATACTCACAGGAGCTGTGGCGAGAGACATGAGGGATTTACCAGACCATACTAGACTATGCACCGACAATGAAATGAGACACAGACAGGGCTTATATACACACAGCTATGATGAGACATGATCACAGACACCTGGGGACAATCAACTAGAGACACAGAGCAGGACCGGAAACCTAAAACATGAAAGTAACTAGGATGACAACTAAGAGTGAATAAACATGACTAAACTGGAAGGGAAATTAATAAACTAACTGACTACTAACTGACTAATAGGAAAACATCACAAGGGGGACAGAACTGACCAACAGGACGAGCCATCCTTACAAAGTCAGCCGTAGTAAGTCAGAGTACATGTGTGTGAATGAGAGGGAGGCCAGTGGAACAGTGAGGCTACAAGGGTCAGAGGTCACAAAGGTGCAGGACTTCAAGTACTTGGGGTCCACTGTCCAGGAAAATGGGGAATGTGGTAAAGAGGTGAAGAAGAGAGTCCAGGCAGGATGGAGTGATGGAGAAAAGTTTCAGGAGTGATTTGTGACAAAAAGGTGTCAGCAAAGGTCAAAGGAAAAGTTTACAAGACAGTGGTGAGACCAGCTATGTTGTATGGTCTGGAGACAGAGACATGGACAAAAAGACAGGAGACAGAGACATGGACAAAAAGACAGGAGACAGAGACATGGACAAAAAGACAGGAGACAGAACTGGAAGTGTCAGAAATGAAGATGTTGAGGTTCTCCTTAGGAGTGACAAGGATGGATAAGATCAGGAATGAGATCATCAGAGGTACAGCACATGTTGAACAACTGGGAGATAAAGTTAGGGAGGACACACTGAGATGGTTTGGACATGTCCAGAGGAGGGACAGTGGGTATATTGGTAGAAGGATGTTAGAAATGCAGCTGCCAGGAAAAAGACAAAGAGGGAGACCAAAGAGGAGATATATGGATGCAGTTAGAGAGGACATGAAGGTAGTTGGAGTGAGGACAGAGGATGAGGACAGAGTGAGGTGGAGGAGGATGACTCGCTGTGGCGACTCCTGAAAAGGGAAAAGCTGAAAGAAGAAGAAGAATTATTGATTAATGCCAAACAAGTTATTACCGGGTAGTTATGATTGTTTTGAATCGCTGTCCCTCAGTCTTTCTCATCCAAAATGGAAATCAAAAAAGGCACTTTTACTAGTTGTTATATATCGTCCACGTCCACCAGGCGCTTACTCTGTTTTTGTCTGAATTCTCAGAATTATTAACTGACTTACTACTAAATACTGATAAAGTTATAATGATGGGTGACTTCAATATTCATGTGGATATTGAAATGATAGCTTAAACATAGCCTTTAATAATTTAATGGAGTAATTTGGTTTTTACCCAAAACGTCCGCACATCTACTCATTCTTATCATAACACCCTTGACTTAGTTCCAACGATTGTTGGAAAAGATACAGACAGAATTTGTAAAAATACAAAATTGGTTTCACCTAAATAAATTATCGTTAAATTTGGAAAAAACATTTTACATGATATTCAGTAATAGTAAAAGGAATGTTGATGCACCATTTACAGTAGATGGAATTGAGATTCATAGAGTTAATGAGGTGAAGTTCTTGGGTGTCATCATTGATGAAAAATTGACATGGAAACCTCACATAAACAGTTTAAGAAAAAAATTATCAAAATCAATAGCAATACTGTATAAAGTAAGGGAACTGTTAAATGATAAAGCATTGGTCTTGTTATATAATACAATAATTGTTCCACATTTAATTTATTGCATTGAAGTATGGGGTAAGGCATGTAAAACGATTACAAATCCTATTTTTATTTTACAAAAACGAGCAGTAAGAGTTATTACAAGAAAAAATTATAGATATCCATCAAACATATTGTTTCAGAAACTAAAGATATTGAAGTTTTATGACTTGGTTGATTATAGCATTTTGCTTTTTATGTATAGGGCTAATAAAAATACATTGCCTGTAAATATACAAGTAAATTTTGTTAAAAGGGAGAGCACTTATTTTCTTAAAGGGTCAGAAATATTTGTGAAACCTTGTTTTCGTACCTGTTTGAAGGAACGGTGTACCATAATTCAAGGAATAAGTTTGTGGAACGGTTTAGAAGAAAATGTTAAAACAGCCAGATCTCGTTATACATTTAAGAGATTGCTAAAAGTGATTTTTTTGAAGGAATATGAAAAATAACATAAGAATTTATTTGAGTTGTTTAAGTTGATGTAATCTTACATTTGGTGATGCAATTAATTTTGTTCTTTGATAAATCATTGTTGTGAGTTTATTTGGGTAAAAAAGGGGCAGAGATTATAAGATTATTCTTCATCTGCTGCCTTTCATTTTATTTTGATTGTATGTTTTTCATTTTATTGAGTTGTTGACTTTGTTTTAATGAAATGAATGAATTTTAATGAATAAAAAAATAAAATAAAAAATAGTTCTGACCTATGGCATAGAGATGAATTCAATTCAATTCAATAATACTTTATTAATCCCAGAGGGAATTTAAATGTTGTTGTAACTCATCATCCTGGTTTCATTAAACAGTTGTTCTAGATGGTGATGGCTGTGGACAGGAAGGACCTCCTGTAGCGGTTTGTCCTACAACGGATCTGAAGAAGTCTCTGACTGAAGACACTCTGTTGTTGTATGACAGTCTGATGAAGAGGAGGCTGAGGATTGTCTATAATGTTCTTCATTTGATAAAAAATCACTTGTACAATCATCTCCAAAGGTTCTAGGGGAGTTTTAGTTCTAAAAGTGAGATTCTCTCCTCATCGGGTTCTAAAGGCAAGGTTCTGTTCTCATCTGATTCTAAAGGCCAATTTCTGTCCTTGTCTGGTTCTAGGGGAGGTTCCCTCCTTGTCTGGTTCTAAAGGTGAGGACCTGTCCATGTCTGTTTCTAAAGGGGAGGTTCTGTTCTTGCCTGGTTCTAAAATTAAGATTCCATCCTTGTTTGGTTCTAAAGGCCAGGTTCTGTCCTGGTCTGGTTCTAAAGACCAGGGTCTATACTTGTCTGGTTCTAAAGGTGAGGTTCTGTCCTCGTCTGTTTCTAAAGGCCAGCTTTTATACTCGTCTGGTCCTAAAGGTGAGGTTCTGTCCTTGTCTGGTTCTAAAGGTGAGGTTCTGTCCTTGTATGGTTCTAAAGACCAGGTTCTATACTTGTCTGGTTCTAAAGGTGAGGTTCTGTCCTTGTCTGGTTCTAAAGGTGTGGTTCTGTCCTTGTCTGGTTCTAAAGGTGTGGTTCTGTCCTTGTCTGGTTCTAAAGGTGAGGTTCTGTCCTTGTATGGTTCTAAAGACCAGATGCTATACTTGTCTGGTTCTAAAGGTGAGGTTCTGTCCTTGTCTGGTTCTAAAGGTGTGGTTCTGTCCTTGTCTGGTTCTAAAGGTGAGGTTCTGTCCTTGTATGGTTCTAAAGACCAGGTTCTATACTTGTCTGGTTCTAAAGGTGTGGTTCTGTCCTTGTCTGGTTCTAAAGGTGTGGTTCTGTCCTTGTCTGGTTCTAAAGGCGAGGTTCTGTTCTTGCCTGGTTCTAAAATTAAGATTCCATCCTTGTTTGGTTCTAAAGGCCAGGTTCTGTCCTGGTCTGGTTCTAAAGACCAGGGTCTATACTTGTCTGGTTCTAAAGGTGAGGTTCTGTCCTCGTCTGTTTCTAAAGGCCAGCTTTTATACTCGTCTGGTCCTAAAGGCGAGGTTCTGTCCTTGTCTGGTTCTAAAGGCGAGGTTCTGTTCTTGCCTGGTTCTAAAATTAAGATTCCATCCTTGTTTGGTTCTAAAGACCAGGGTCTATACTCGTCTGGTCCTAAAGGCAAGGTTCTGTCCTTGTCTGGTTCTAAAGGTGAGGTTCTGTCCTTGTATGGTTCTAAAGACCAGGTTCTATACTTGTCTGGTTCTAAAGGTGTGGTTCTGTCCTTGTCTGGTTCTAAAGGCGAGGTTCTGTCCTTGTATGGTTCTAAAGGCCAGGTTCTATACTTGTCTGGTTCTAAAGGCCAGGTTCTGTCCTTGTCTGGTTCTAAAGGTGAGGTTCTGTCCTTGTCTGTTTCTAAAGGTGAGGTTCTGTCCTCTTCTGGTTCTAAAGGCCAGGTTCTGTCCTTGTCTGGTTCTAAAGGTGAAGTTCTGTCCTCGTCTGTTTCTAAAGGTGAGGTTCTGTCCTTGTATGGTTCTAAAGACCAGGTTCTATACTTGTCTGGTTCTAAAGGTTTGTTTGTAATAGCAGCTTATGTTTTAGAACCTTGCGGGTGTTCTCGGTGGTTCTGGTTGGAAATGTGAGAAAGGTTTGTTGGATCTTGTTGGAACACGTCACCTCACAGTCTCTTCAGTTTTCAGCGGATCCCCGAGGAGGACGAAGAGTCTCGGAGGATGAAAAGTGACAAAGCCCAGTTAAAGACGGTTGGAGATGAAAACTTTCAAAAACTCTCTTCTTTAATGGTCCTGGAATGATTAAAGTTCCTGGAATGATTAACGGTCAGGTCCTGGACTCTGCTGGATCTGGACTCTTGAAGACCTCTAATGATACTTGTGCAACAAACTCAGGATGGATGGGAACATCTGCTGAGGAGCATCCAGACCCCAGATGAAGTCCAGATGTTCCCAGTGTCCGATGTGCTGATGGTAGACCAGGTTGGAGACCTGTAGAGGGACAGGTCTGTTTATTTCTAGAAGCTTTTCTTGTAAAGGAGAACAGAAGAGCATCTGGGAACAAACAGAACGGCTGGTAGAACCACACCAGATCAGAGACTTGGGCTGACCTGAGTCAAGAGGACTGCCACGTCTTTGGGGTCTGCCAGAGTATCTTGTCCTCCTGAAAACAGGGCCGTGGGGACCTTCATGTCCTGGACTCGGTACTCAGGTGGACTGGACTGTAGAAGGTAACACATTGTTAGTCTCTGGACTCTGTTACACCCCGGTCCTACATGGACTCTGTTATACCTTGATCCTACCTGGACTCTGTTAGACCTTGATCCTACATGGACTCTGTTAGACCTTGATCCTACCTGGACTCTGTTAGACCTTGATCCTACCTGGACTCTGTTAGACCTTGATCCTACCTGGACTCTGTTAGACCTTGATCCTACCTGGACTCTGTTAGACCTTGATCCTACCTGGACTCTGTTAGACCTTGATCCTACATGGACTCTGTTAGACCTTGATCCTACATGGACTCTGTTAGACCTTGATCCTACATGGACTCTGTTAGACCTTGATCCTACATGGACTCTGTTAGACCTTGATCCTACATGGACTCTGTTAGACCTTGATCTTACATGGACTCTGTTAGACCATGATCCTAATAATAATAATAATAATAATGAATTCAATTTATAACGCACTTTTCATTAATGAAAATCTCAAAGTACTACAAGGAGCAACAGAATTAAATGACAATAAAACAAATAATAAAACAATTAAAATCAATAACAATATCAGCTAAGATCAAAAGTAGAATCATGAGGAGGTAGAGTATGCTTGGTCGAAAAGAAAGGTCTTCAAGCCGCTCTTAAAGTCAACCACAGACTGTGGGGCTCTTAGACAGTCAGGAAGAGAGTTCCACAGGCGGGGGGCAGCCACACTGAAAGCCCGGTCTCCCATGGTCCTTAATTTGGTTCTCGGAATGTGAAGGAGATTGCTGTTCTGTGACCGCAGCGAACGGGTGGATGAGTATGGAATGAGAATATCCTTCAGATAATCTGGTGAAGTTCCGTGTAAGCATTGATGTGTAATGAGAGCAGTTTTGTACTGAATTCTGTAGGCGACAGGAAGCCAATGAAGGTTATGGAGAATGGGCGTAATATGTTCAAATTTACGAACTCTCAACAAGATCCTTGCTGCACTGTTTTGAATATATTGAAGTTTCTGAAGGTTTTTGCCAGGGATTCCAATAAACAGGGAGTTGCAGTAGTCGAGCCTGGAGGAGACAAAAGCATGGACGAGCTTCTCAGCATCGGAAAAAGTTAGGGATGGGCGAAGTCTGGAGATGTTTCGAAGATGGAAGAAGCAAGTTTTAAACAGATGCTTAATGTGATTTTCAAATGTAAGATTGGAGTCCATTTTTATTCCAAGATTAGTAACAGAGGTGGAGAGGGGGATGTCTTGTCCAGAAAAGGAAAGTGTTGTTATAGGAGATGTTTGTACCTGGTGAGGGGTGCCAATCAGTATGGCCTCAGTCTTGGAGCAGTTTAATTGAAGAAAGTTCTGATTCATCCATGCCCTAATTGCCTCCAGGCAGGCAGAGAGGGCAGTGAGTGAAGATGGAGATGACAAGGTGGAAGATGAGGATGCTCCAGTCCTGATGTAAAGCTGTGTATCGTCGGCATAACAGTGAAAAGAAATGTTGAACTGATTAATAATTTGACCTAAAGGCAGCATGTAAAGGGAAAACAGCAGGGGCCCCAGAACCGACCCCTGAGGGACACCACAGGAGACACAGACTGTCTGGGACGTGGCGTTGCCAAGACTAACACATTCCAGCCTATTGGAGAGGAAAGATTTGAACCAGTCCAGGACGGTGTCGCAGAGACCGACCTCCACATGAAGACGGTGGAGGAGGATACTATGGTCCACAGTGTCGAAGGCTGCAGTGAGGTCAAGGAGGACAAGGATGGAGGGAGAGCCAGTGTCAGCAGCCAAGAGGACATCATTGGTAACTCTCAGCAATGCAGTCTCTGTACTGTGAGCTGCCCTGAATCCAGACTGGAACTTCTCATACAGGGAGTGTTGTTGTAGGTGATCCTGCAGCTGAGCAGCAACAGCTTTTTCCAGCACTTTAGACAGAAAAGGGAGGTGTGAAATTGGACGGTAATTAGAAAAATTGTCGGGATCCAAATTAGATTTTTTTCAGAAGAGGCCTAATGATGGCAATTTTAAGAAGCAGTGGAACATGACCAGATTGTAGAGACTGATTTATTATTTGAGTGATAAGTGGGCCTATTGCAGATCCTACCTGGACTCTGTTAGACCTTGATCATACATGGACTCTGTTAGACCTTGATCCTACATGGACTCTGTTAGACCTTGATCCTACATGGACTCTGTTAGACCTTGATCCTACCTGGACTCTGTTAGACCTTGATCCTACCTGGACTCTGTTAGACCTTGATCCTACATGGACTCTGTTAGACCTTGATCCTACCTGGACTCTGTTAGACCTTGATCCTACCTGGACTCTGTTAGACCTTGATCCTACATGGACTCTGTTAGACCTTGATCCTACATGGACTCTGTTAGACCTTGATCCTACATGGACTCTGTTAGACCTTGATCCTACCTGGACTCTGTTAGACCTTGATCCTACATGGACTCTGTTAGACCTTGATCCTACATGGACTCTGTTAGACCTTGATCCTACATGGACTCTGTTAGACCTTGATCCTACATGGACTCTGTTAGACCTTGATCCTACCTGGACTCTGTTAGACCTTGATCCTACACTGGACTCTGTTAGACCTTGATCCTACATGGACTCTGTTAGACCTTGATCCTACCTGGACTCTGTTAGACCTTGATCCTACATGGACTCTGTTAGACCTTGATCCTACATGGACTCTGTTAGACCTTGATCCTACATGGACTCTGTAAGACCTTGATCCTACCTGGACTCTGTTAGACCTTGATCCTACATGGACTCTGTAAGACCTTGATCCTACCTGGACTCTGTTAGACCTTGATCCTACCTGGACTCTGTTAGACCTTGATCCTACATGGACTCTGTTAGACCTTGATCCTACATGGACTCTGTTAGACCTTGATCCTACATGGACTCTGTTAGACCTTGATCCTACCTGGACTCTGTTAGACCTTGATCCTACCTGGACTCTGTTAGACCTTGATCCTACATGGACTCTGTTAGACCTTGATCCTACCTGGACTCTGTTAGACCTTGATCCTACATGGACTCTGTTAGACCTTGATCCTACCTGGACTCTGTTAGACCTTGATCCTACATGGACTCTGTTAGACCTTGATCCTACCTGGACTCTGTTAGACCTTGATCCTACCTGGACTCTGTTAGACCTTGATCCTACCTGGACTCTGTTAGACCTTGATCCTACATGGACTCTGTTAGA
>JBBPBX010012736.1:38810-53561 GCA_038048925.1 Garcialebias charrua | reverse complement strand
CACTCTATCTACTGACAGACTGATGTTAGACAAAGTACTATCTACTGACAGACTGATGTTAGACAAAGTAATCTCTGAAAAAAACTATAGTCCCCTTGCTTCTCTATCAGCATTTATAAAAACACTAAAAACACAGAGTGACCCGGACAATGACCAGCCAATAAAAACAGAGTTGTTTGTCACGCCCCAACCCACGCCCCCGCCTGTCCCAGCCTCAGCGCCGCGCACGTTCTCATTCAAAGGATTGCAAAGCGATGCAGGACTGATTTGTATGTGACACAAATGTATTAAATATCCCTTCTTCATCCCAGAGCTGGACTTTTATTTTGTTTTTTTGCCAAAAGTCAAGTGATCGCTTCATCCTTCACTCACAGGAATGAGGAAATGGATTTGTCACGACTCACGAGCGAATTAAATCATGTCCAAAGTGGCTGGTGAAGCTCTGCTGATTTCAGGGTGTTTTTGTGTTGTAGGACCAGTGATTCATGGTTTTATTATATTTTTTAGAACGTTTTATTAACATATAATCACTGAACTTCGCAGCGCAGAGACAGGACATGTAGTGGGGGCAGAGCATTCCAGACCTGCACTGACAGACATGAGGAAGTCACGAGCGAATTAAATCATGTCCAACGTGGCTTTGTGAAGCTCTGCTGATTTCTGCTGGTTTTGTGTTGTTGGACAAGTGCTCCATGGTTTTATTATATTTTTTAAAACGTTTTATTAACATATACTGTAATCACAGAATATTGAAGCGCTCCGAGCGGACACACAGCAGGGGGCGGAGCTGCAGAACTCAAGTTCAACAGAGAACGGACTGTGGCTCCTCCTCAGAGCCATATATGGCTCTGAGGGGGAGGGAGCAGAATGCTTTTACCTGATGAAAATTTTTAGAAGTCCCAGCGTTCTACAGAAATTACATAGTGAACCTTTAAGCTCAGGAACCGTTGTGCTATAATGTCAGCTAAGAAATATATTTTTTATCAGCAAAGAAATAATTGTTTTTACCGTTTCTTGTAAAGCAAAGAAATAATTGTTTTTACCGTGTTTTCTTGTAAAGTAAGTCCTTCGTGCGGCCTTGCTTCTGTGGCCGCCATTTTGAGCAGGGCAAATGAGGTGCTGACGTGTCGCGTAGCGGTGAGTTGGTGACGCATAACAGGTAATGGCCAATAGCGCCCCTTAGGGCGGACCCCACTCTTAAATCAACCGGACGACTGCTCACGGACCACATCTGGGTCCGGTTGATTTAAGAGCCCGTAAATAAGTTTTTTCGTTTTTACTGATAGATAATTAGTTATTAGTGGTACTGCATTTTAAATAAAAATAGCGCAAATCCGCTTATACGTATCGTGGATGAATCAGTGAAAAACCAGCTAAGCTTGAATAGTCAGTAATTACCAGCAGCAGAAATGAATTGGCAGCGAGCGCACAATGTAAATACACATCTGTCAACAGTGTGAACCGCTTTCATTTAAATATTGGCTTCTGTCTTTTGCTAGTTTGTGCTGCCCATGCATCAGAGTGTCAGGGAAAGATTTGTTTTAATTAAATATGACATCTGCTGCACGGACTTGCAATACCTGAGCACAATTTAGCATGTGATCGTGTTGGCATGCAAACAACTCTCAGTAAGGTGAATGTTGATTTTCTTCTTCTGCACGTGTCAGACGTAATAACTAATGGATTACAGCTAAAAATAAAAGACGAGATGTCATAATCTCTGGGTCTTTTTTGCGTCTTTGTAGCTTCATGCTAACATTTTTTCCTTGACACTGAAAAGTACTTTTAATATCCTGCTATGCTGAGATGAAGAGCAGAGGCCTCGTTTGAACGTGCAATGTTAATCCCATTTAAGTTGCAGCCAAAACAGAACAGAGCCAAAATATCATCAAAACCAGGCAGCTTTGATGCCAGGGCCAAGACTCTAAAGACAGAGGAATGTAGTAGTGTGAGCTATTGCCAGGTGTACACCGCAACGCAATTAGGCCTGACTCAAAATTATAAAGCAGCATATAAAATTTGATGGTACTTCTTAGCCCCATATTCGAAATATGATGGCCTTTATAAAGAACTTATGAAGAGGCACGCCATTCTTGCAAACTATCATTCACATGTGTATGAAACAAGTGCTCTACAAAAGATGTCAGCACTTCAAGCCAAAATGATCAAGATAATGACAAGGAGTTCTCAAAACCACTGACTGATCCGAGTTGTTTTAAAAACTTGACAGCTCATTCAGCGTTGGGTGTTTATTAAAAGCACTTCAACGCAACGTGGGATGTTTGCATTTGAATGGACGCCATGCAGGGACCGTCACGTCACTTATCTTTTGTGTAAAACTGCGCTCGCCTTGTCAGCTGCAAACAAGCCTATTGTATCCTGCTGATAAAAGGCAATCAAACAAAGTATATAATTGTGAAGTCAAGCATTAATTGCCTGTATAACTGCCACCTAATGCTGGAATAATTAAGAATGTCTCTTACTGGGGGACTGGCAATGCAATTATCACCTTGATGACAGTGCCATACAAAGACATTCATTGGAAGGAGACTGAAAATGAGCAAATAACTTAAAAAGAAGTGGATATTACAATAACATAGCTAAGAGGGAAATGAAACAAGAGGAAGACAGCCTCAAGGCTTTTACTAACAGGGTTGCCATGCATACACTTAATTTGCATCCTTGTAATTGCATTGTTTTTATTAAATAGGCATCTACAGCAATGCAAAAAGCTTGCTTTACATAATCATACTTTAAACCTGCAAAAATATTTGCAGTTCTTGCCCCTAAGCCCTCACTGATTTAATGTTAACTCCAACAAATATTCACATTTAGCAGGTGTCAGAGAATGCCATGGCTCACTTCGCCTCACTTTAGACATCTACTTTAACCTTCATCATTCTGACACACGAATATTACAAAGACAGCCAAATCGCCCTGAGCTGTAGAATAAGCTGCGGTGCCAAAAAGTGCCATTTGTAACTCTTTTATTGCACATACCACAGCTTGTAATGCAATATGTGATAAATACAATAGTGGACAAAGTCATCAAGTTGGAAAAGGGGCCACTGTTCTATTCCCATTTTGCATTATTAAATGTGCAGATCAAATGAAATATTCAATGGATGATACGCCGCTTTAATATTCATAGAAATGAACTTTATATTAGAGAACACATTTTTATGGGAAGCAGACTGGAGGCCACTGATTAAATTTCATTGTTTGATCACTATTCAAGGACATTATTGGCCAGCCCCCACCCTGACTTGGGCAAACATTTAATGGTTGCGTTCGAGGCCAGGCCACTTCGGCAGGGTCGCGTTTATGATGCTTTAGACATCTTATGAAAAACTGAAAAGCGGTGATTTCATAATTCAGCGCCCAAAACGTTTTTGCGTGAATAAAATGCAGGCGTGTGTGGGAAATATATAGCAGCGTGTCTCAGAAAGCGGTGCTACATATTCATGTATTTACAGGCAAAGACCTGAGGCAATTAGGATTCTGTAAATATGAATAAATCAGTTGGTTCCCTGTAGGGCCCTTTCTTTACTTTTATATGCAAAACTTGCTCTTGTGTTGTTCTGTTTTTAGTTTATGTTGTCTTGTTTACATTAGAGAGTTAAAGAGTTAATTAGGTTTAAACCAAAATCAAACACAAGTTCCGTTACTGTCCGGAGAGACTCCTCAGAATTGAAACATTTCAAATTGGGCAAAATTAAAGTTTTTCTGAAACGCACACATTCCTTCGTGGTCAAAAAGGGATCAAAAAGATGGACAGGGCCCCTGCTGTGGCTCTTAACAAGCTGGTATTCTGCGGGGTCACAGAGGTCACTGGAGTTCGTGTTTTCTTAAAAGAGACGTGAAACTCTACTCACAGTTTTCTAACACTTATATAATTGGATTAAGTCTCAAAAAGAGGCCCCCTTTTTTTCATTACGGCTTTTGTCCATGCGTTGTCGCACAGAATGGAGCTTAAAAGGCTCCACGCACTGAAGAGGACGATGAAAGGATTAGGTGAAGTATCCTGGCCAATTAAGATGAGACCAGGTGTCGCGTTGATTGTAGGAAAAGTGAGACCTTGGCCGACATGTGTCTAATTCCCCACTCACTACTCCGCAGCCACTCATTTGCTTTTTAGCCACAAACTCCTTTGCTCTTTCTCCCCTCCCAGTTTTTTTTAAGCTTCCTTTCCTCTTTTGCAAAGGTAACCTGAGCTGTCTTCCCTTGACCCTTCTCTTCCATGCAGAGCTAATCAGGCCCACCTGGAGCTCCCTAGTGGCTGGCTCAGCTAGCAACAGCTGATCCAAAGAGAGACCCACAGGGTGAGCACTGGGGGCCTGCCACCAAACGCCCACTGACTGACAATGAAGCAGGGAGATACTCCAACTGATGGTTCATTGAACCTTGAGTATCATCATCAACTAGCCATGATAAGCAGGGGATGAGTGTATGCTGCTTGTGTCTGCATGTGTGAACCTGGAAATGTACCGGGTTCCACGGATGAAGAAGAGTTTTATTTGTTCCACATGTGGTTACACTAACTTTAGTAAGACAGAAAAACATAGCATATTATAGCAGCATAGAAATTTCCGCATAGTCATGAATGTATCGTGCACAGGACATTAGCAATAGATTTTAGGGCCCTGTGAATTGTGGGATGCCATTTAACTGAATCAGGTTTGTGCCAAATTATGTTTCCTTGTAGTCTGGTACACTAAACAAAATATAAGCACAAAACTTTTGTTTTTGCATGCTAACTGCAGGAATTTCCATTTTCAGGGAATTTGGAAGTACATCCAACTGGCCTCACAACTAATACTACTACTATGAAAATTCATACTACTACTATGCCAAAACTACTATGCAAAAACTCAGTACAGTATTACACTTTTATTATTTAATTTTAAGCTTATATTTATTAAATGTTTTAGTTTTTTAGTGTTTAAATGTTTACTGTTGCACCGAGGGACAGAGAAAAATGCAATTTCAATCCTGTGTATGTCCTGTACATATTGCAGTTTTGACAATAAAGTTGACTTTGACTTTGACTTTTGAACTGCAGACCATGTGTAACCATACCAACCCCTGTGTTTGTTGTCCATACCACACGCCTGCCCATACCATAAACCCACTACCATCATAATGCGGCACTTGATTCACAGTGTTGACATCAGCAAACCACTGACCCACACAAAGCCATTTCGTACTATATCTGCCATCTGCCCTGTACAGTGAAAACCAGGATTCATCCATGAATATGTTCATCCATACACCTATACGTGCTTTATGTTGGAGTCAGTTAGGCTTCTCTTTCACGTCTGCAGTTTGTACAAAATGATGCAGCTCGGCTATTAACAGGAATTCATGGGCTTGAGCACATTTCACTAGTTTTGTCATCCCTTCACTGGCTCTCTGTATGTAACAGAATTGATTTAAAAATTCTCCTGTTGAACTTTAAGTGCCTAAATGGCCTTGCACCCTCATATCTCCCTGACTTACTTCACCTATGTTGTACTTATGATGTAGCTTAGTGCGTTTGTGTATTACAGTTAGAAAAACTAAGTAGAGTTAGTCATTTTGTGAAGCAGTTTGTGTATTACAGTTAGAAAAATTAAGTAGAATTATTCATTTTTGTGATGTATTTTGTGTATTACAGTTAGGAATATTAAGTAGAATTATTCATTTTTGTGAACATCTTGATGTTGTGCCATCTTTTAGTTTGTGTATTACAGTTAGAAAAATTAAGTAGAATTATTCATTTTATGATCTAGTTTGTGTATTACAGTTAGGAAAATTAAGTAAAAAAATAAAATAATAAAAAAATAGGAAAATTAAGTAGAAAAAAAATTATATTATTTTTTTTAGTGTGATGTAGTTTGTGTATTAGTTAGAAAAATTGTGTATTAGTTAGAAAAATTAAGTAGAATTATTCATTTTGTGATGTAGTTTGTGTATCACAGTTAGAAAAATTAAGTAGAATTATGGGTGATGTAGTTTGTGTATTACAGTTAGAAAAATTAAGTAGAATTATTCATTTTGTGATCTAGTTTATGTATTACAGTTAGAAAAATAAGTAGAATTATTCATTCTGTGATGTTGCTTGAAGGTTATCATTGGTTGAACAAACTGTGAAATAGGGGCAGATATAATAAGATTTCATCTTCTTTCTGCTCCCTTCATTTTATCCTACTTGTATTCTTGTATCTGATGAAACTGTCTTGTATTGTTCTTTTAAAATGAATGAATAAACATCAAATCAAAATCAAATCAAATCAAATCAAACGTATGTTCCTTCTCGGGCTCTGTGATCATCGGACCAGCTGCTTTTGGTTGTGCCTAAAAGCAGGTTGAAGCTCAGAGGAGATCAGACTTTTTCAGTCTTCGGCTCTAAACTCTGGAACAATCTGCACCTCAACATTATTATTATTATTTTTTTTTTATTAATTAAAGTTGATTGTTGTTTGATTTGATGGATTGTAAGAGGGGGCAGTTAAAATAAGATTTTTTTCTTCTTACTGCCACCCTTCATTTTATTTATGTGTTGTATTTTTATTTGTTGTAAAATGTTGTATCATTTTGTTTTTATTATAAAATGAATGAATAAACTAAACTAAACTAAACAGTAGACAGGCCACTTCACTTCCTGTTTTTAAATCTCTTCTAAAAACACACCTGTTTTTACTGACGTTTAACACAATGCGATTTGATTTAGTATTTTATTGTTTTGTGTTTTTATGTTTTACTTTTGATGCCTTTAATACATTGTTGGTATTGTTTTTTGTTTGTTTGTTTTACGTTATTGCCATTGATTTTTTATTTGTTATTGAGCTTGGTGACAGCTGCTGTTTTTAATATGTGTTTTAAAAGTAAATTTGACTTGCCTTGAGATGAAGATGACTCTCCAATGTGCCATACACCGTAAAATATGAACATTTGCTCCCTCAAGTCCGTTGCTACGACAAACTTCAGTTAGGTGGAGACTCCGATGAGGATGAAGAGCATGCAGATGAACTTCTCTGAGACTACTTCTGACAGTTTGTGCAGAAATTCTTTGGTTAAATAAACAGATTGTTGCAGGAGATGAAGATGCTGGATGTGGAGGTCCTGGGCTGATGTGGATACACATGGTCTGTGGTTGTAAGACCTGTTGGATGTACTACTAAATTCTCTGAAATGTCTTTGGACACAGCTTATGGTAGAGAAATTAACATTCAATTCAAAGGCAACAGCTCTGGTGGACTTTCCCGCAGTCAGCATGTAAATTGCACGTTCCCTCAAAACAAATGACATCTGTGTCATTGTGTTGTGATAAAACTGCACATTTTAAAGTGGCCTTTTGTTGTGGTCAGCCTAAGACACTACAGTAACATGCAATACAATATAATGACCAGGCTGTCTATTCAGCATCTTGATATGCCACACCTGCGATGTGGATGGATTATCTCAGTGTTCTCTTTGCTGACGATACTACTTTTTTAAATTTTGGTAGTGATTTAAATCAAATGTCTGAGTTGTTAAAAATGGAGTTTGTTAAATTACAAACTTGGTTTAAATTGAACAAACTATCATTAAACCTAGATAAAACAAATTATATGTTATTTAGTAATAAAAAGAATAAATTGGATTTTTCTTTTAAAATTGATGGTGTTGATGTTCACAGAGTAAGCGAGGTGAAGTTTTTGGGGGTAGTTATTGATGACAAACTGTCGTGGAAACAGCATATAAATTTAGTTAAACTTAAGTTATCTAGATCTACTGCAGTGCTTTACAAAGTGAAAGATTTGTTGAATGATAAAGCTCTGTATCTGTTATATAATGCAATTTTTGTTCCACATTTAATTTATTGTGTTGAAGTTTGGGGAAAGGCGTGTAAAACCATAACGAAGCCTATTTTTATTTTACAAAAAAGAGCTGTGAGAATTATTACAAGAAAGCCTTACTGTCATCCGTCGAATATATTGTTTCAACAACTTAAGTTGCTAAAGTTTTATGATTTAGTGGATTACAATATTTTGTTGGTAATGTATAGAGCCCATAATAATGTACTGCCTTCAAATGTTCAAATTAATTTTGTAAAGAGGACGAGCTGCTATAGTCTTAAGGGAACTGAGATTTTTGCAAAACCTCAGTATAGAACAAGCTTAAAGGGACGGTCTGTTTCAATACAGGGAGTTGATTTGTGGAATGATTTAGGAAATGAAGTTAAATCTGCAAAATCAGTGCTTGTGTTTAAAAAAATGATTAAAACTAAATTGTTAACAAAATACTAAAAATTTCTTTAAATTGTTTATTGTACATGAAAATTTTAAAATTGAAATGAGTTTCTCTTTTGGTTCGATTGCTTATTGATGACTATTGTTGGAGTGAATTGTTTGTATTGATTTTGTTTTTTGTTTTGGAAAAAAGGGGCAGGTAAAATAAGATTTCTTCTTCTTCCTGCCACCTTTCATTTTATGTTTTTTCTTGCTTTTAAATATTACATGTTAGAAGGTTTTTCTTTTAACAAATGTAAAATGAATAAATCGATAAATAAAAAAATTAAAAAAAAGGAGAAGTGCTCACTAACAGATTTACTCAAATTTGTAACAATATTTGAGAGGAAAAAGGTTGTTTTTTTTGTGCACAAAGAAAAAGTCTTGGATCTTTGAGTTCAGTTCATAAAAAATGGGAGCAAAATCCAAAGTATTGTGTTTTTATTTTTGTTCAGTATATTTAGAATGATATCCAGTGTGAAATGAACTCATTTTAAATTCAGGTTGTTGTTTTTACTTAGCAGAAGTGTAGATGGTTACAATGTGTATATGTGCAAATATATTTAGGAAAATAAATGAATTAATAAAGAAATAGAGACAGAGCGCATCAATCATCAAGAACAGGCACATAAATCAATTTTATACGTGTTGTTTGTTTTGCTACTTTGCAGGTATTGCTATTCTTCTGTTTTTAAAAAAGCAAAAGAAAAAC
This sequence comes from Garcialebias charrua, assembly GCA_038048925.1. Taxonomy (NCBI): domain Eukaryota; kingdom Metazoa; phylum Chordata; class Actinopteri; order Cyprinodontiformes; family Rivulidae; genus Garcialebias; species Garcialebias charrua. The sequence goes on along the minus strand of JBBPBX010012736.1, from coordinate 44,597 downwards.
TCTTTATAGTCAATGATCACAAAAAATATGTTAATTCTTTTCCATTACACATCTAACACAGATGCCATTGACTATTTGTCAAAACCGCAACAGAAATATAGTTTTCTAGTGTTTGCTGCATTAAATTATTCTATTATAGCCAAAGGCCATCTGAAATGAAAACCGAAGCATGCAGAATCAGTCCATTATGTAGTGTTAAATGTTGATATATGGCTTAATATTTCCTTCCAAACAGCAACCACAATATGTTATTAGCTTGAAAGTGGGCCATAATATGTGTTGACATGGGAGTGATTATTTAAATGGCCGAGACAATAAATAGAGCTCAGTATGGTAAAATAAAAAAATAAATAAAATGCTGTATGTGCACACATAAGGGTTAGTTTTAGGTTTGGAGCTGACATCATAGGACTAAGTGTATGAGAAAAGAAACAAAGTTACACTGAAATTAGTTTCCAAGAAAAACAAGTTTAAGTATAATTTGACAGGAAACATGTGATGTGTGATGTAAAGCAGGCAAATATACAAACAACGCTGCTCGTACAGCTGAAGTTCCACTCTTGCATTTTAAAGTTCACTGTTCCAGATGTGCCATAGTTTTTGGTGACTTTGTTATATTAGTAAGGCTAACAAATCCAGCACTAACCCAGGTGATGTGTCCATAGCAGACACCGACAGTACATTTTACAGCAGCTTTACACGTACTGTTGATAATTCTTAATTTTAAAATGCCTCTCAACACCTTTATTGTTATCAGTTAATTTTAGTGCTAGAGTTGGTCTTTCTTTAATAAAATCTGTCATCTTTTCTAAAAAAGACCACCTTGAAAAAGTTACTTCTGGACATACTAGCTATACTTTGTTCTCATCTGCTAGCTGCGTTCCTGCACTTCTGGGTAGCAGGCTTTTGAGAAGTTTTAATCCAACTTTTATTTTGGTCCCATCAACTTTGCATCAAAATGTGAATGGCTAATTTGTCTGTCAGTTACAAATAAAATGATTCCGCACTTTTGACTAGGCTGCGTCTTCTGACCTGAAAGGTACGGTGGCTGGCAGGTACAAGACAAATGTACTGCAAGCAGATAAATGCTCTCTAAATGTGCTGCTAACACATGAACGATGCAAACTCAGAAACACACAAACACAAAAAACAAGTGCAACAGAAAAACACTGCAAAAAAAAATCTACAACCACAGAAAATAGGAAAAAATGAAACAAATACTGATGAAAATTGCTGCAAATGCAAAAAACAAAACAACTGCAAGAAATGCTGCAAACTCACTCAAAAACAGACTCAGCCATCAAATCATATCCACCTTATTCCTAGCCCCCATGATGCCTTGCGCGAATTATGGGAACGACTTCCGCCGGAAGTGAGAGCAGCAGTTAAAGCCCAGTCTACTGGCTGTATTTTTCACGTTTGTTTTTTTTGTTTTATTTATTTCTAATTAATTGCAATGGTTACTTCGTGTTGGGTCAGTGGGTGTTGCTGTCGGGTAGACGTTTGTTCAAAGTGCAGTTTTCACTTCATCCCAAAAATAAGTAAACGTGAAGGATTTATATCGGACGAGCTGACAGCTGCCCCTCCTCTGAGTCTGCTCGGATCTGCTCTCGAAGACGTCGTGTTCAGATCACGTTTTCTCCGGTAAACAAAATATTCTACATGAATCATTTTGTGAAACAATTTCAGAACAATGTGAGAGTATAATTTTCTCTGTGTTGGAGCTGTTGTTGTTTTTTTCTTCATGATTTAGCAGTAGCACCGTCTACTAGCTGTGGTTAGCTTAGCATGTAGCGTTAGCATCTGTTAAAGTATTTACTAAACAAATCTGTGGATAAATAATATAACTACATGTGTGTGTAATACATTTGCTGTACATACATATACTGTGTGTATGTGTATACTGTATGCACACTGTATATACAGTATATACATACATACTGCACATACATACTGTATTGTTTGTACTGTTTTGATTGTAGGTCCCTGTTACTCTCATGTGAATAAAGTAGTAGCAAACTTGGTCTTATTTTAGACTTTGTGATGCAAACATGACAGTTTATTCTTTTTTTTTAAGGGTACAGACGAGTGAAGGGCCAAGTTCCATCGTCTTGGATTCCGGAGGGGTTGCTGCTTGCTCCAGTCGTCCAGTGGTCGTCCAGTGGTCGTCCAGTGGTCGTCCAGTGGTCGTCCAGTGGTCGTCCAGTGGTCGTCCAGTGGTCGTCCAGTGGTCGTCCAGTGGTCCCACATGATGAGGAATCTGTTCCAGTTTGTTTAAAATCAGAAACTGCCCATCATTTCTTGTTGAAGAGTGTATTTGACCTGGTATTTATTCTGGTATTTATTCTGCAGCCAATCATTTTCATTAAAAGACATCAAATCACCCACAGTTCTCATATTGTATTCAGTTTCAAATGTTTTTAGTTTATAATTATAGCTTTTATTCTGAACTTTATCAATCTCCTCCCGGAGGAGGAACCATACAGCAACATGCATGTTTTTAAGTTTTGTACTTGTCAATAAAAAACTAAACTGGTAAGTTGCCAAAAAAACAATCACATCTAGTTTTTTTATTTGCAGTAGAACTTCTCATTAGACATTAAACAACGTATCTTATTGAAATAAAGAAGGTGAAACACAGCAACACCAAATGTACTTCAAACGCAGATTTATTTATAGAAATTATATTTTCACTCATTTGTTGCTGTGGTACATAACTGCACACAAACTTCTGGACCAACTGGAGTGTCATCCATCCATCCCTGTCATCCATCCATCCCTGGACCAACTGGAGTGTCATCCATCCATCCCTGTCATCCATCCCTGGACCAACTGGAGTGTCATCCATCCATCCCTGTCATCCATCCCTGGACCAACTGGAGTGTCATCCATCCCTGGACCAACTGGAGCGTCATCCATCCATCCCTGGAACTCACCTTATGCAGAAATATAACAGAAAGGAGAAAAGTAAAAGTACAGTATACAAACGTTAGGGTTCATTTATGAACACACACAAACACACACACCTAGATTATATATACAGTACTGTATAACTAAACACACACACATATATATATATATATATAAATAAATTCACACACCTATATAAAAGAAACCCACGCACACACCTATATTATATATATAGATCTATAAATAAACACACGCCTATATTATATATATAAACACACATCTATATATATACTGTATAAATAAGCACACACACACACCTATATTATATATATATATATAAATAAACACAACACACACCTATATATATATATATATATATATAAATAAACACAACACACACCTATATTATATATATATATATATATAAATAAATATACACACAGCATACATATATAGGTGCGTGTGTTTATTTGCCAGTTATGAACGAAAATATTAGTATCATTTAATCACTGACTACATAAAATCATAACACTAAAAGCTGTCTCTTAAATCATACCTGGTGTTCTCGATCCTCTGGAGGATACAGAGTCTTTTTTCAGGTGGTTTCTCGTAGCCCAGCCACAAAGAAGGATGCAGGTTTTTGTTTTCGGAGCATGTTCAACACACACTAGTTGCAGCCACAAATTCAGCTTCGTCTGATTATTCTTACAGCCACGAACAGCACAACAGGTACCCGAGCTCCACAAGACATCTTCATGACAATATTAGCTCAAAATAACAGAAAACAGAACTTTAACAGAACTTCTACGATGCGCGCAGATTAGAAAGTAAACAACGAGGAGCCAATGCAGAAATTCTACTTCCGGGGTCAAAACGGAAGTAAGTCCCATAATCGCTTCTACAGTGACACCCTCAGGAATAAGGTGGATAGGACCAACCCCCCTATAAACTTTGACAGGATGCCCAGAAGAAAGTTGGAAGGAAGAAAGAAGTACCAGTATTTGCAGATGATTTGGGGTTTTTAGTCGTTTTACTATTTGAAGCATTTTTTTCCTTTGAATTTGTTTGTTATTGTTTGTTTCATGTGTTTGCAGCATGTTTGGCCATTTGCTGTGCATTTAAACCTGTCAGCAACAATAGAAAGGTAGTTAAAAAATGTTCCTTCTAGAGACGTCTGTAAAAATATTCCATTTGGTTACCTACTTTACTATACTATACTATGCTATTGTACCGAGATGCAACGAGAATATGTCCGTACAGTCCGAAAGATGGGCGGAATGCACGTAGCAGCTGTTGTGATAGTGCAGCCTTCTTATTCTCTACAGAATTTTATTTTAGATAGAAAAGGGGACAAAGCCATGAGGAGAGGATTAAAAAAAAAGATCTATTCACACCTTGTCCTAACAGGACACAATTTAAGACATCAAAAATTCTGCCAGCAAGCATTTTCATGAACATGTTACATATGCATTTATGACGAGGTGGTCCATGAAGCACTAACAGATAGTCCATTGTCCTGATAGGTTGATGGTCAGCTGGCACAGTTCTGATAAGCCTCCACGGAAAATGGAGGGGGAGGTTGCGATAAACAAAGCTTTTCCTTAGTTTCCACATTTCCCAAGAGAAATTGATAAGTCAGCCTGTTTCAAGGCCAACCGGGGAGACACATTCAGATAATCCACAATTGTTGATTTATTCAGGCAGACTATTTTTTCTTGTCAGCCTTGAGTCTGTACTGATACTTCCAAGGTCTGAAATGGCCAGATTAGGGTGCATTCTACTGGTCTGTGCTTACAAGCCTCTTCAAGGTCATTTCGTGCTGACGAGTCAAAAGCTGCAGGTGGCCTGCGATTCAAATCACTTCCATCTTACGGTTTAGCTCGTAAATCAGCTGATTTTGAGTCCTCAAAGCACCAACTAAACCTTCACATAAGCTATGTTTCCATCCAATTTAAATTCGATTTTTGAGCGAATTTTAGAAAATTTCGCTAAAATGTAAATTAAAATTATGAGGATCAGAAGTGTTTCCATTAACTGGCTTGAAGCGCATCTGCAATGCCACGCAAAGCGTCTCTACGTCAGACGTCAGCGTCATTACGTCACACGTCAGCGCCATACGTCAGACGTCAGCGTTACGCACTTCCACAGTAAACAGGAAGTAGCGTTTGAAAACAGACATCTCGGCAAAATGGAGAGAATATTTCAGGTATGTGTTGCTATCGGGCAAGTTGTATTTATTCTGTCATGCCAACTAGTTTTAGCGATGTTACATGTTGTCCGGAGCGGAAACAGCTGATCAGTCACGTGACGTGAATGTTCGCTGCGGCAGAACTGAGTCGGCTAATCTGTTTCCATCTGTCGTTTAGCCGACTCAGCTCTGAATCGACTCCCCAAAAACTACCTCAAGCGAGCGTATAAACTTTAGAGCGACTTAGAGGAAGTTAACTCGAATTATGCCGTTTCCATTTAGCTTTTCTGATGCGATGCTTCATAATGCGCACCTAGAAACCTTGATGGAAACACGCCTATAGGCAGCAGCCTGACGAGGGCCAAATTAGCTGCAGCCATCTTCTTTGTACATTGATAAAACAGGTAACCTGTTATGATAAATCCAGGTATATGCAATTTTGCTGTCCTTGATCAACAGCAGAGGTAGACACATCACATTCCACTTCCCCAGAAATATATCCAGCTACAGGTGTCGACTGAGCAGATGAGGGTTATCCAGGACTGTGTCACTTTGTTGAAAATATTTTGTCATTTGCGTAGAAGTACAGTTGGTCAGATCCAAAACAGTAGTTTTAATTTCAGAAGATTTGTAAAAATAAGGGCTCCGATACACAGGCAGAGAGCAAAAAAAAAAAACCCAAGAGAAAA